>SKCR01033688.1:0-182627 GCA_019454045.1 Zanthoxylum bungeanum
CTTCCGAGTTGGAGGTAATGACCCGACTGTTGGAGTTCAATCAAGTCCACAAGATCACAAACAATGCATAAAATCAACATATGAACACATCAAAGGAGGTGGCGGAATCAACTCACATTGAATTTCGGTTTTGATGTTTGAAGAACACAAGCCTTCAAGCTTCTCAAACTCGCGGTAATGGAGCTCCTTGTGCTGCTGGACTGCTCGGTTTTGGGGCTGTCTTCCTCTCCAAGATTCGGCCATGCATGGACTCCATTGAAGCTCCAAGCTTCAAGCTTTCCAAGCTCATGAAGATGCTTCCCTATCACCTATATATTACTCAAGGTGTGCTAGCACTTGTTCATCTTCCATTTTGCTTCTCAAAGATTTCGTGAAACCAGAAAAAAATGAAGAAATCGGCACCATGCCGTGAGAAGAGGAAGAGAAGAAGAAGAGGGAAAAAGAAAACGTTTTGGCTCCAAGCCAAACGTGTACTGTTACCCGAAAGTGAGAGAGAGGAAAAGCCTTTTGTATATTTCATTTTTTATTTTCCAAGTAAGTAAAAAATACATATACACAACTTAAATTCAAAAGTCAAAAAGGCAAGGAATAAAAAAATGTTATATTCCATCTCAAGCCTTTTAAAAGCTTTCAATCATTTCACATCACTATTCACATCACATGTCTTCACTTTATCAAAGTGACATATTGTCAAGTCATATCACTCAAAGTGACAATTGATTTGACGATTGACGCGACTAGCGATTCGACGCTTGATGTGACTTGCGTGCCGCGTTCGAATTCGAAATGCGTACGCGCTCGCAATCACTCTCGGGCTCGGGTTCGCTAATTCCAAATTAACGAATTTTCCGTCGCGTCGTAATTAAGTGATTACGCCTAGCGAATTCACTATTCACGTCGCTAACGAATTAATTCTAAATTAATTCGTTCGCCCGAATTAAAATCTAATTTTAATTCCGCGTCGAAATCCAATTTCGATTAATATATCGAATATATTAATTTTATCGATTAATTCCAAATTAATCGTTCTCTCTCTTTAATTAATATTTTATCCCAGATAAAATATCTCCGTAATTAATCCCAGATTAATTTTCTCTCTCATCGAATTAATCCCAGATTAATTCTATCTCTCTCTTCTAATTAATCCCAGATTAATCAAAGTGCGAGTTATACATCATCGGTGAATCTTCAGGAAGCGACCCATGAGATCTCCGGATATGTTGGCAGTAAATACGATCGTCGGACTGTCCGAACACGTAAGTACCTCGTACTACGTTTATATCGATTTACAAGACAAGGTTGGCTTCTAGCAAAGCGCCATGCCTACCCAATTCTCCAGAAATATTCTTACAGGAATATATAGATCTGTATCAAGCGTAGTATACCGTAGTATTGTGTATATCGGCCCAGTATCAGATAATCACGTGCTAGGGCTGGGGCTGGATAAGTGTCTGCCCCGTCCGAAACACATGTCGGATGTCTGGTAACATAGTCTCTATAATCGGATATACATGACCTGGTCACAATATCCCGATTGGTTGCGCAACACTCAAGAGCACTAGTACCGTATCCTGCGTGACATCATCTCCAAATGACTGAAGTGACACTTCCATGACACATCCATACTGAACATCACACCCAATACACTACGACTCTCTGATAACCCAGAAGTGGTGTACACAGAACCGGTTAAAGCCCCCTACCACCAAGACCAAAGTTTATCGATTATCGTAAGTATTAGCGATGCAAGTCTCAGGTTAAGACTATACACACCTACCTCGATTCCGGCCTCCCATAGACACATAGTCATAATACCAATGGGATTCCGAGGGGTCTATCCAGAGCGAAGCTGTTTCCCGTACCATCGGTGAAACACGACCTCCTATCGCACTTGCATAAGTATCCAATACTTATATATATGAGAACTATGCCGTTGTGCCCTCACAAACGCGCACAAGTGCAATACTAGCCTATTCCGCATTATCGATGTCCAGTCTCGATAATACTACGGCTAGGGATATTTAATGATTAAACCTTCGGGGACTGATACTGTCTCATATCATTCTCAGTCCAGGTACTAATCATAGGGACCTCTCTTCATTTATATATCTATGGTGATCTAATCACAAATGATGAGAGTGCAATTTCCTTATTACATAGTTAATTTGCTACAACAACACAATGATCTGTGCAAATAGTGACGCTATGGGTCATATTATCCAACACCGACATCTCTCTTCATTCTGACCAACCTTTAATGATTTACTAACTTCCAAGCCTTTTGAGCTATTTATTTGTCATTTATATGTTTGAGATTTTTATTTATATTCAAAATATAAATTATGTTATTTACATCTAATGTATTTATCTCAGTATCATCTTTATATAATAAAACACTCAGTGTTCTATAATATAAAGGTTTTATCCGCAACGGATTAAACACTGATAAAGAGATAATGTCTCTAGTCAAACTAGTTACATTATAACAGTTCCTAATTTAAGTACACACCCCAGGTTAGTTCCTAAACTTAGGTATCTACGGTCGAAACAGCGACTTTCGTCCCGTTTCCGATTCGCAGAGGAATCTCAGCTTGAAGTCAGTATCCTGCTCAAAGCAGATTCTGAATATCAATACATATATATTATGTACCACACTAAGTATTTAAAATCTAATTTCAATACTAGCTGTGAACATAACTAAGACAAATATTTTTAAAGTTAGAGCCTCGCCCTTTCTTTAATTCCTTCGTGTCTTCCATATCCAAATGGTAGTCACTTTGGGATATGTCAATTATCCTTTTCAATATTTTAGGAACCTTAGGCCAAGCCTTGGGTTTTGGAATATCGAAACGATGTGCGCCTCGTGCAACATGCCCAATTGCAAACTTTGACTTTTCTCCACTAGAATAGTCAATTAATTCTCCAAGAATTATTAATTGCAATTTTAATACTTTTAAATCTAAAGATAGATTTATTATAAGTATATTAATTAAGCATTAAAGTCATCATCACATAAATCTTCCAAAGATTTTATGCTCTACTATTTGCTTAATTTTGGGCTTAAGGTATAATAAGTTATTTTATCAAATAAAGTAACCTATTATTTATTCCCAATTTGAAAATTAAATCATTTAAAATATTTTAATCCTAGATTATATTTTAAATATTCAACTTTTCAATTTTATCTTGATTACAATAGTCCAACTATTTAATCAACGATTAGTGGTACTTTATATATTATAATGATTATAATAGTCCAACTATATAATCAAATATAATCCAAATTAATTAACCTCAATTACATTGATTACTATAATCCAATTATAAAATCAACTGTAAACTGAAATTAATTAATTCAAATATATTGATTAATATAATCCAATTATATATAATCAAGTATAATACAGTCCAACTGTTTATTAAAACAACATAAAATATTAGTCCAACTAATACTTTTGATTATATGACGAATAAAATAAAATGAGCGTGTTTAGCGAGTATTCGAACGAATGTTGCAAATTCAATACTTGCCTCCCACTATTTTTCGTCGAGTCTCTAACCCTCTGTGGAGTACTCGGGAAACCGTGTTTCCTAGTGGGCTAGGATCCCGTTAAATAACACACAACCCTGACTTTGGCCAATAAAAAGTTGTATGCTATTTAACTAGGTAGATCTCACAGATCAATTGGATCTCATCCAATTCCTAGATCCGGTTAGGTGGACATCCAAGTCCGAAACATATGTATAATGTCAATGTATCCATTACATTTTCCTAACCTTATCCTCTGAATCAATTAGGCCTTGACTTTGGCCAAACACAAACCTAATGATTCCAGTTAAGCAGGACCCATTGACGAGGAAAGTTTCGTAATCAATGTCATTGGACAAAAAGTGACCTGACTTTGGCCAATAAAAATCACGATTTGGACAAGACACCGATATGCAACAAAACTCTCATGATTCAAGTACATCCTTGATTGACAAAGGTCTTGACTTTGGTCAATAAAAACCAATGCCAACTTCGGATCTTGAACAAGAATCATTCAATGGAAGGATATTTGCTTAATATAAAACGAGGGTTTTTCGCGTGCAAACTGGCTACCAATTTAATTATCTTTGTTAAGGTCTCATCATCATACACCCTTAAGCATGCATTCTAAACACATAATAAAGCGAGTATGAAATAAAATAATAATGATATGCGGATGGATATTTTACATTGATCCTAGATCAAATCTCTCACTTTCTCTCTCCCGCTAGCACTTGTATTACTTCTACCCGTTACACTACACTTCTAAAGAAACCTCTTTTACATGGAGGGGAATAGGTGAGAAAAGAATACAAAGAAATAGGAGATAAGGCTGGACACGCAGGTCCAATTTAATAAATCAAATTTATTACAATTTCCAAAATCGCCCAACCCGACTAATATCCATCCGATATACATTATTCAAACATCACAACCATGTATTCATACAAGCATGTTATCAATCAATCAATCAAATTAATTAATCTTGATTATTAGTGATCATCCAATGTTCAAACAAAGATTTGATTTTTGTTCGAGTCAAACTCGTATTGCAAACACGTACTCAAAGTACAATTTCTACGAATTAAATTAAATTACATAATTAAATCCAATTTAATACGTATTTAATTCTAATTCATTATTTAATTCCAAATTAAATATTACACTTTTATTAACGAACCTTTACGACTTAAATTCCAAATTTAATCGCAACGGGTCTCAAAGCCCGATTTAACATCTAATGTTTTATTTAATTAAAGTCCAATGGGCTTTTAATTAATTTCTATAAGGCGTGGACTTTTGGTCAACTCGGGTCAAACCGAACAACCAAAATCCAATCCGGGAGTTACCCCATAAGCCTTTAAATTAATTTTGGCCCATTAGGCCCAATTAAATAATTAAGGTCCATTAAGTCATAATTGGACCTTTTGGATTCGGTTTTGGGCCTAATTGGATCCAACCAATTTTGCCTAAACCCAACTTTGTTACAACAAAGCCCAAAAGCCCAATTACAACCCAACAAGCCCAATTTCCAAAATCAAGCCCAAATTAATTAACTTATAAAATTCCAAATTTCACAATTAATTAACCTAAGTGTAATACACAATCAATTACCCAATTAACATTTCTAAAATATCAATTAGCCTAATTAATCATGCACTTTAACAACCAAATAGTGTCCAACACAATTCAATTAAAATCAAACCCAATTAACATGCTTTCAAGTCTCGGCAATTAGGGGTTTTTATATTCGATTCGGTTTCAATCCAATTGAGTCCACAATCATAATTTCCCAAATCAATACAATTCATCCAATGAATTAAAACAACAAAATCACAAAGAATTTCATGTTCTTTAAAATCGGCCAAGCCACTTTAAAAGGGAAAAATGTTCCAAATCAAAATTCAATCCAATTGAACTTCAAAACAACATTAACCAATTGTTTTAAGTCATCCAATGATCAAACAAAACAAAATTACCAAGACATTAGGGTTCTTCCAATTTTCGGCCAAGCCTCCAATTTGGGGAAAAATGAATCCAATCCAATTTCATGAAATTGACCACACACAATCTCAATTAAACATGTTCTAAGCATACTTAAACATCCAATGCAATTAAAACATGCTTTAAACACATTTTACCCAATTAAAGTTTCATGTTCAACCTAAGAATTGGGGAAAATTGATCTAATCCAATTTTCTTGAAATTGATCATGCACAACTTCAATTCAACCTCATTCAAGCATAATGCATCAAACAATTCAACCAAATCATGCCTAAATCGAGTTTACCCAAATTAAAGTTTTGACCAAAATTTGCAAATTGGGGAAAATCAATCCAATGATTTTTTTGTCAAATTGATTACATATATCTCAAATTAGATCATATATAAGCATTCTTACACAATCAATTTGTCAGAATCAAGCCAAAATCAAAAAGCCCCAATTTGCCAAGAACCCTAATTTCGGATTTCATGCATCAATGGCTCTGATACCAATGTTGGAGTTCAATCAAGTCCACAAGATCACAAACAATGCATAAAATCAACATATGAACACATCAAAGGAGGTGGCGGAATCAACTCACATTGAATTTCGGTTTTGATGTTTGAAGAACACAAGCCTTCAAGCTTCTCAAACTCGCGGTAATGGAGCTCCTTGTGCTGCTGGACTGCTCGGTTTTGGGGCTGTCTTCCTCTCCAAGATCGGCCATGCATGGACTCCATTGAAGCTCCAAGCTTCAAGCTTCCAAGCTCATGAAGATGCTTCCCTATCACCTATATATTACTCAAGGTGTGCTAGCACTTGTTCATCTTCCATTTTGCTTCTCAAAGATTTCGTGAAACCAGAAAAAAATGAAGAAATCGGCACCATGCCGTGAGAAGAGGAAGAGAAGAAGAAGAGGGAAAAAGAAAACGTTTTGGCTCCAAGCCAAACGTGTACTGTTACCCGAAAGTGAGAGAGAGGAAAAGCCTTTTGTATATTTCATTTTTTATTTTCCAAGTAAATAAAAAATACATATACACAACTTAAATTCAAAAGTCAAAAAGGCAAGGAATAAAAAAATGTTATATTCCATCTCAAGCCTTTTAAAAGCTTTCAATCATTTCACATCACTATTCACATCACATGTCTTCACTTTATCAAAGTGACATATTGTCAAGTCATATCACTCAAAGTGACAATTGATTTGACGATTGACGCGACTAGCGATTCGACGCTTGATGTGACTTGCGTGCCGCGTTCGAATTCGAAATGCGTACGCGCTCGCAATCACTCTCGGGCTCGGGTTCGCTAATTCCAAATTAACGAATTTTCCGTCGCGTCGTAATTAAGTGATTACGCCTAGCGAATTCACTATTCACGTCGCTAACGAATTAATTCTAAATTAATTCGTTCGCCCGAATTAAAATCTAATTTTAATTCCGCGTCGAAATCCAATTTCGATTAATATATCGAATATATTAATTTTATCGATTAATTCCAAATTAATCGTTCTCTCTCTTTAATTAATATTTTATCCCAGATAAAATATCTCCGTAATTAATCCCAGATTAATTTTCTCTCTCATCGAATTAATCCCAGATTAATTCTATCTCTCTCTTCTAATTAATCCAGATTAATCAAAGTGCGAGTTATACATCATCGGTGAATCTTCAGGAAGCGACCCATGAGATCTCCGGATATGTTGGCAGTAAATACGATCGTCGGACTGTCCGAACACGTAAGTACCTCGTACTACGTTTATATCGATTTACAAGACAAGGTTGCTTCTAGCAAAGCGCCATGCCTACCCAATTCTCCAGAAATATTCTTACAGGAATATATAGATCTGTATCAAGCGTAGTATACCGTAGTATTGTGTATATCGGCCCAGTATCAGATAATCACGTGCTAGGGCTGGGGCTGGATAAGTGTCTGCCCCGTCCGAAACACATGTCGGATGTCTGGTAACATAGTCTCTATAATCGGATATACATGACCTGGTCACAATATCCCGATTGGTTGCGCAACACTCAAGAGCACTAGTACCGTATCCTGCGTGACATCATCTCCAAATGACTGAAGTGACACTTCCATCTTGACATCACACCCAATACACTACGACTCTCTGATAAACCCAGAAGTGGTGTACACAGAACCGGTTAAAGCCCCCTACCACCAAGACCAAAGTTTATCGATTATCGTAAGTATTAGCGATGCAAGTCTCAGGTTAAGACTATACACACCTACCTCGATTCCGGCCTCCCATAGACACATAGTCATAATACCAATGGGATTCCGAGGGGTCTATCCAGAGCGAAGCTGTTTCCCGTACCATCGGTGAAACACGACCTCCTATCGCACTTGCATAAGTATCCAATACTTATATATATGAGAACTATGCCGTTGTGCCCTCACAAACGCGCACAAGTGCAATACTAGCCTATTCCGCATTATCGATGTCCAGTCTCGATAATACTACGGCTAGGGATATTTAATGATTAAACCTTCGGGGACTGATACTGTCTCATATCATTCTCAGTCCAGGTACTAATCATAGGGACCTCTCTTCATTTATATATCTATGGTGATCTAATCACAAATGATGAGAGTGCAATTTCCTTATTACATAGTTAATTTGCTACAACAACACAATGATCTGTGCAAATAGTGACGCTATGGGTCATATTATCCAACACCGACATCTCTCTTCATTCTGACCAACCTTTAATGATTTACTAACTTCCAAGCCTTTTGAGCTATTTATTTGTCATTTATATGTTTGAGATTTTTATTTATATTCAAAATATAAATTATGTTATTTACATCTAATGTATTTATCTCAGTATCATCTTTATATAATAAAACACTCAGTGTTCTATAATATAAAGGTTTTATCCGCAACGGATTAAACACTGATAAAGAGATAATGTCTCTAGTCAAACTAGTTACATTATAACAGTTCCTAATTTAAGTACACACCCCAGGTTAGTTCCTAAACTTAGGTATCTACGGTCGAAACAGCGACTTTCGTCCCGTTTCCGATTCGCAGAGGAATCTCAGCTTGAAGTCAGTATCCTGCTCAAAGCAGATTCTGAATATCAATACATATATATTATGTACCACACTAAGTATTTAAAATCTAATTTCAATACTAGCTGTGAACATAACTAAGACAAATATTTTTAAAGTTAGAGCCTCGCCCTTTCTTTAATTCCTTCGTGTCTTCCATATCCAAATGGTAGTCACTTTGGGATATGTCAATTATCCTTTTCAATATTTTAGGAACCTTAGGCCAAGCCTTGGGTTTTGGAATATCGAAACGATGTGCGCCTCGTGCAACATGCCCAATTGCAAACTTTGACTTTTCTCCACTAGAATAGTCAATTAATTCTCCAAGAATTATTAATTGCAATTTTAATACTTTTAAATCTAAAGATAGATTTATTATAAGTATATTAATTAAGCATTAAAGTCATCATCACATAAATCTTCCAAAGATTTTATGCTCTACTATTTGCTTAATTTTGGGCTTAAGGTATAATAAGTTATTTTATCAAATAAAGTAACCTATTATTTATTCCCAATTTGAAAATTAAATCATTTAAAATATTTTAATCCTAGATTATATTTTAAATATTCAACTTTTCAATTTTATCTTGATTACAATAGTCCAACTATTTAATCAACGATTAGTGGTACTTTATATATTATAATGATTATAATAGTCCAACTATATAATCAAATATAATCCAAATTAATTAACCTCAATTACATTGATTACTATAATCCAATTATAAAATCAACTGTAAACTGAAATTAATTAATTCAAATATATTGATTAATATAATCCAATTATATATAATCAAGTATAATACAGTCCAACTGTTTATTAAAACAACAAAAATATTAGTCCAACTAATACTTTTGATTAATATGACGAATAAAATAAAATGAGCGTGTTTAGCGAGTATTCGAACGAATGTTGCAAATTCAATACTTGCCTCCCACTATTTTTCGTCGAGTCTCTAACCCTCTGTGGAGTACTCGGGAAACCGTGTTTCCTAGTGGGCTAGGATCCCGTTAAATAACACACAACCCTGACTTTGGCCAATAAAAAGTTGTATGCTATTTAACTAGGTAGATCTCACAGATCAATTGGATCTCATCCAATTCCTAGATCCGGTTAGGTGGACATCCAAGTCCGAAACATATGTATAATGTCAATGTATCCATTACATTTTCCTAACCTTATCCTCTGAATCAATTAGGCCTTGACTTTGGCCAAACACAAACCTAATGATTCCAGTTAAGCAGGACCCATTGACGAGGAAAGTTTCGTAATCAATGTCATTGGACAAAAAGTGACCTGACTTTGGCCAATAAAAATCACGATTTGGACAAGACACCGATATGCAACAAAACTCTCATGATTCAAGTACATCCTTGATTGACAAAGGTCTTGACTTTGGTCAATAAAAACCAATGCCAACTTCGGATCTTGAACAAGAATCATTCAATGGAAGGATATTTGCTTAATATAAAACGAGGGTTTTTCGCGTGCAAACTGGCTACCAATTTAATTATCTTTGTTAAGGTCTCATCATCATACACCCTTAAGCATGCATTCTAAACACATAATAAAGCGAGTATGAATAAAATAATAATGATATGCGGATGGATATTTTACATTGATCCTAGATCAAATCTCTCACTTTCTCTCTCCCGCTAGCACTTGTATTATTTCTACCCGTTACACTACACTTCTAAAGAAACCTCTTTTACATGGAGGGGAATAGGTGAGAAAAGAATACAAAGAAATAGGAGATAAGGCTGGACACGCAGGTCCAATTTAATAAATCAAATTTATTACAATTTCCAAAATCGCCCAACCCGACTAATATCCATCCGATATACATTATTCAAACATCACAACCATGTATTCATACAAGCATGTTATCAATCAATCAATCAAATTAATTAATCTTGATTATTAGTGATCATCCAATGTTCAAACAAAGATTTGATTTTTGTTCGAGTCAAACTCGTATTGCAAACACGTACTCAAAGTACAATTTCTACGAATTAAATTAAATTACATAATTAAATCCAATTTAATACGTATTTAATTCTAATTCATTATTTAATTCCAAATTAAATATTACACTTTTATTAACGAACCTTTACGACTTAAATTCCAAATTTAATCGCAACGGGTCTCAAAGCCCGATTTAACATCTAATGTTTTATTTAATTAAAGTCCAATGGGCTTTTAATTAATTTCTATAAGGCGTGGACTTTTGGTCAACTCGGGTCAAACCGAACAACCAAAATCCAATCCGGGAGTTACCCCATAAGCCTTTAAATTAATTTTGGCCCATTAGGCCCAATTAAATAATTAAGGTCCATTAAGTCATAATTGGACCTTTTGGATTCGGTTTTGGGCCTAATTGGATCCAACCAATTTTGCCTAAACCCAACTTTGTTACAACAAAGCCCAAAAGCCCAATTACAACCCAACAAGCCCAATTTCCAAAATCAAGCCCAAATTAATTAACTTATAAAATTCCAAATTTCACAATTAATTAACCTAAGTGTAATACACAATCAATTACCCAATTAACATTTCTAAAATATCAATTAGCCTAATTAATCATGCACTTTAACAACCAAATAGTGTCCAACACAATTCAATTAAAATCAAACCCAATTAACATGCTTTCAAGTCTCGGCAATTAGGGGTTTTTATATTCGATTCGGTTTCAATCCAATTGAGTCCACAATCATAATTTCCCAAATCAATACAATTCATCCAATGAATTAAAACAACAAAATCACAAAGAATTTCATGTTCTTTAAAATCGGCCAAGCCACTTTAAAAGGGAAAAATGTTCCAAATCAAAATTCAATCCAATTGAACTTCAAAACAACATTAACCAATTGTTTTAAGTCATCCAATGATCAAACAAAACAAAATTACCAAGACATTAGGGTTCTTCCAATTTTCGGCCAAGCCTCCAATTTGGGGAAAAATGAATCCAATCCAATTTCATGAAATTGACCACACACAATCTCAATTAAACATGTTCTAAGCATACTTAAACATCCAATGCAATTAAAACATGCTTTAAACACATTTTACCCAATTAAAGTTTCATGTTCAACCTAAGAATTGGGGAAAATTGATCTAATCCAATTTTCTTGAAATTGATCATGCACAACTTCAATTCAACCTCATTCAAGCATAATGCATCAAACAATTCAACCAAATCATGCCTAAATCGAGTTTACCCAAATTAAAGTTTCTACCAAAATTTGCAAATTGGGGAAAATCAATCCAATGATTTTTTTGTCAAATTGATTACATATATCTCAAATTAGATCATATATAAGCATTCTTACACAATCAATTTGTCAGAATCAAGCCAAAATCAAAAAGCCCCAAATTTGCCAAGAACCCTAATTTCGGATTTCATGCATCAATGGCTCTGATACCAATGTTGGAGTTCAATCAAGTCCACAAGATCACAAACAATGCATAAAATCAACATATGAACACATCAAAGGAGGTGGCGGAATCAACTCACATTGAATTTCGGTTTTGATGTTTGAAGAACACAAGCCTTCAAGCTTCTCAAACTCGCGGTAATGGAGCTCCTTGTGCTGCTGGACTGCTCGGTTTTGGGGCTGTCTTCCTCTCCAAGATTCGGCCATGCATGGACTCCATTGAAGCTCCAAGCTTCAAGCTTTCCAAGCTCATGAAGATGCTTCCCTATCACCTATATATTACTCAAGGTGTGCTAGCACTTGTTCATCTTCCATTTTGCTTCTCAAAGATTTCGTGAAACCAGAAAAAAATGAAGAAATCGGCACCATGCCGTGAGAAGAGGAAGAGAAGAAGAAGAGGGAAAAAGAAAACGTTTTGGCTCCAAGCCAAACGTGTACTGTTACCCGAAAGTGAGAGAGAGGAAAAGCCTTTTGTATATTTCATTTTTTATTTTCCAAGTAAATAAAAAATACATATACACAACTTAAATTCAAAAGTCAAAAAGGCAAGGAATAAAAAAATGTTATATTCCATCTCAAGCCTTTTAAAAGCTTTCAATCATTTCACATCACTATTCACATCACATGTCTTCACTTTATCAAAGTGACATATTGTCAAGTCATATCACTCAAAGTGACAATTGATTTGACGATTGACGCGACTAGCGATTCGACGCTTGATGTGACTTGCGTGCCGCGTTCGAATTCGAAATGCGTACGCGCTCGCAATCACTCTCGGGCTCGGGTTCGCTAATTCCAAATTAACGAATTTTCCGTCGCGTCGTAATTAAGTGATTACGCCTAGCGAATTCACTATTCACGTCGCTAACGAATTAATTCTAAATTAATTCGTTCGCCCGAATTAAAATCTAATTTTAATTCCGCGTCGAAATCCAATTTCGATTAATATATCGAATATATTAATTTTATCGATTAATTCCAAATTAATCGTTCTCTCTCTTTAATTAATATTTTATCCCAGATAAAATATCTCCGTAATTAATCCCAGATTAATTTTCTCTCTCATCGAATTAATCCCAGATTAATTCTATCTCTCTCTTCTAATTAATCCCAGATTAATCAAAGTGCGAGTTATACATCATCGGTGAATCTTCAGGAAGCGACCCATGAGATCTCCGGATATGTTGGCAGTAAATACGATCGTCGGACTGTCCGAACACGTAAGTACCTCGTACTACGTTTATATCGATTTACAAGACAAGGTTGGCTTCTAGCAAAGCGCCATGCCTACCCAATTCTCCAGAAATATTCTTACAGGAATATATAGATCTGTATCAAGCGTAGTATACCGTAGTATTGTGTATATCGGCCCAGTATCAGATAATCACGTGCTAGGGCTGGGGCTGGATAAGTGTCTGCCCCGTCCGAAACACATGTCGGATGTCTGGTAACATAGTCTCTATAATCGGATATACATGACCTGGTCACAATATCCCGATTGGTTGCGCAACACTCAAGAGCACTAGTACCGTATCCTGCGTGACATCATCTCCAAATGACTGAAGTGACACTTCCATCTTGACATCACACCCAATACACTACGACTCTCTGATAAACCCAGAAGTGGTGTACACAGAACCGGTTAAAGCCCCCTACCACCAAGACCAAAGTTTATCGATTATCGTAAGTATTAGCGATGCAAGTCTCAGGTTAAGACTATACACACCTACCTCGATTCCGGCCTCCCATAGACACATAGTCATAATACCAATGGGATTCCGAGGGGTCTATCCAGAGCGAAGCTGTTTCCCGTACCATCGGTGAAACACGACCTCCTATCGCACTTGCATAAGTATCCAATACTTATATATATGAGAACTATGCCGTTGTGCCCTCACAAACGCGCACAAGTGCAATACTAGCCTATTCCGCATTATCGATGTCCAGTCTCGATAATACTACGGCTAGGGATATTTAATGATTAAACCTTCGGGGACTGATACTGTCTCATATCATTCTCAGTCCAGGTACTAATCATAGGGACCTCTCTTCATTTATATATCTATGGTGATCTAATCACAAATGATGAGAGTGCAATTTCCTTATTACATAGTTAATTTGCTACAACAACACAATGATCTGTGCAAATAGTGACGCTATGGGTCATATTATCCAACACCGACATCTCTCTTCATTCTGACCAACCTTTAATGATTTACTAACTTCCAAGCCTTTTGCAGCTTGCAGGGGTGACCTCCCAAAAATCCACCACGTGGCTCGGCCCAAGGTAAAGAAGGCAGTTGAATTCAGAGGTCATTATTGAGACCTTGTCAATCCTTATGCCCTCGTCGACTAGGGCCTCACCCCGATCTCTCCACCACCCCGGTCTAGGAAGACTAGTAAGTTTTAACCGGTCCACTGACTTCATGTTTTCTTTTTAATGTTTTGTTTATTTACATGTCCTTACTATCTTCTTCTGTTTGCAGGAATTTCTGGTTTTAAGAGCCCCATCCAAATTGTTTGGGAGGCTTTGCAGACTTCACGGGGCGGGTCTAGCAGCGGTCGTCCCTGAATCACTATCTCGATTCCACCAGAAGCCAGACGGAAATCAACATATGTAGTTGTTCCATCACTCGGGCCCTAAATTGCCCCCCAAACTAGCTAAATACCAACCCATACACCCCAAACTTCAAGTGCTCCACGGCCAACTCAAACCACAAGTACTCCCCAACCGTCCCAAGCTACACATGCTCCCTTCCGACCATCTAAAAGATGCTTCCACCAGGCTGGAGGTGAGGAGACTGAAGAGCCTACTGAGAGGGCTCCAAAGAGGAAAACAATGGGCAGGAAAGGCAAAGCCCCGACCGCCCCCTCTATATATCAAGAAGACACTCCACTGTTGGGGATCAATAACTTTACGGAGGACGTGAGAGGGGCGTGGCCCATCTTCTTCTGACCATCAATTTCATGTCCAAGAATGTGATCATCGATCAGGCCACGACTTATGATGACCCGTCTCTCGAGGATGTCATCGGCAGAACCGATCGATTGCACTCAAAGGTAAAGTAGACTTGCCCTTTGTAAATATACCATTCCTTATTTTTGTCATACATACCCCATTTTCTATTATGCAGCTGGCCTATCTCTTGGCCACGAACATGGATGTGATGATGAACACTCTTTCTGAAGGGGGTCAGGCCCAAAGACTTCAGAGTCGCCTGACCGAGAGGGAGAAAGAGCTGTCAAAGCAGCTTGGGGAAGCTAAGGCTTATATCTTGGACCTCAAGTAGTCTGAGGAGGAGGCCAAGGCTGAGGTTGTCTCCCTTTTCCGAGCTTTAGAAATTACAAAGAATGAGAGGGACGAGGCCAAGGCTGAGACTACCTAGAAGGCAGATGAACTCAAGTTCTTGTAGTGGCAAACGAACACGATCGAGAGAAAGCTTCAAGAGATAATAGATCAGCTGAAGAAGGCTTGGGATGAGCTGTCTAGCTCCCAAGAAGAGTGGAAAAATGTACTCGCCGAGCTGCCCGGGCAGTTAGAAGCCGTGAGGTAGGAGGCTAAAATAGAAGGGCTGGAAGAAGCTATCGAAATGTTTGAGTTGACGCAACCCGGCCTCGACTTGGAGCTGCTTCACAAGGTTTTGAAGGTGGCCAAGGGGGAAATTACATAAGAAGAGGCTTTTGGCCTTACTTCGGAAGACCCCGAGGTCATACAAGACCTCATACCAATGTTTGTGGTGCCTCATACTCAAGGAGATCATGACCCCTTGTCATCTGCTGCAACCCCTCTCGAAGATGCACCTGATTCCTTTGCCTGAACTTATGCTCCATTTCTTTCCCCCATTTCTTGTATGTTTGGGTAACCCCAATGGGTCCCTTTGTAAGGAATATTTTTTATCAATGAAAGTACAATTTTTATATTTTCACTTCTCATACTGATGTACACACCAAACACAGACCATATCTGGGGTAACTTCCATTTCAACATACTGACCTAATCAACTTTAATCAAAACTTGATAAATTTAACCAACGTTATTACAACCATTCCCCTAGGGGACCACATTATAAGAAAATATTAGCGCTCGAGCCCCACACAACACAATTCCATTCTTAAGATGTTTAACTTAGAAGATTTATAATTCTTCAAACATAGTAGTCTTCTGTCTGAACACCATCCACATCCATGTCAACAAGCATGACAAGGCCTCGACGGGACATACCCGACCCCGAGTCGATATTATCACATGGCCACAAGGGACTGTTCCCTCGTGCCATTCAAATCTTGGTCACGGGGAAGAAACTCCAACCTCATGCCGACAACATAATAAGGCCTCGGTAGGACATAACCCGAACCCGAGCCAATGCAATAACTTGGCCACAAGGGAATGTTCCCTCATTGTGCCATTCAACATATAGCCATAAGGGAGAAACTCTAATCCCATGTCAACAAATATAATAAGGTCTGAGTGGGGTATAACCCAACCCCGAGCCGATGTAATAACTTGGCCACAAGGGAATGTTCCCTCCTTGTGCCATTCAACACTTAGCCATGTGGGAGAAACTCCAATCTCATGCCAACAAACATAAAAATACCTTGGTGGGACATAACCCGACCCCGAGCCGATGCAATAACTTGGCCACAAGGGAATTTTCCCTCATTGTGCCATTCAACACTTGACCATGAAAGAGAAATTTCAACCCCATACCAACAAACATAATAAGGCATCGGTGGGACCTAATCCGACCCCGAACATATGTATTAACTTGGCCATAAGGGAATGTTCCCTATTTATGCCATTCAAATACGACAATGGACATAAGAGAGGGAGAGAGTACAAAAAATTTTCTAGGTCGATCCTGGTGCCTAAGGCATTTCCGCTGCGCTACCCTCAAAATGAACGAGGTAGTGAACTATAACTAAACATAGATCTTATAATGTCTAATAGGGTCCGATTTCTCCTTTCTGCAACTCTATTTTAATGTGGTAATCCAGGTGTTGTGAGTTGGGATACTATCTCATGCTCAACTAATAATTCCTTGAAATCTCTATTAAGACATTCTTATCCACGATCCGATCATAGAGTTTTGATCATCTTACCTAATTGGTTCTCAACTTCACCACAATACTTTTTGAACTTTTCAAAAGTATCTGACTTGTGCTGCATTGAAAAACGTACCCATATATAGAATAATCATCAATAAATGTGATGAAGTATTCATAACCTCCTCGGGCTTTTACATTCATCGGTCCGCAAATATCTGAATCTATTAGACCAAGTGGTTGACTAGCTCTAATATCTTTTCCAGTAAAAGGTCTTTTGGTCATCTTTCCTTATAGACAAGATTCACATACTGGTAAAGTTCTAAGCTTTAAATGGTTTAACGATCTGTTCTTTGTCAACCTATCTATCTGGTCAAGGCTAATATGACCAAGTCTAAGATGCCACAGATATGTGTCATCGTGATAAATCTTTTACCATTTTGTTTTAGGTTTTTCAACCTTAAACATTTCAGTGTTGAACAGTGGATTATGTGCTAACAGCCATAACACATATTAATGGCCTAACATATATAAATTTTTTTCAAAGTTTCATGTGTATATAAAATGGAAAAGCCATCATCCAAAAGTTTAGAAAAATAAATCAAATTTCTGAATAAATAACACATTGTTCAAACATAAATAACTATTATTTAAAAAGCTTAAAGTAGAAACTCCCACCGGTCTTGCTGAAAAGAAATCCCATGTCCCGACCCTCATGGTGTAGTCACCTTCAGGAAGGTCCTTCCATGAATCAAGTAGTTGTCAAGAATAACAAACATGGTTAGTGGCTCCAGAATCAAAAATCCATACATATTTATCATCATTCACTAAAAGAGATTCAATGACAAACAAATTTTATTTACCTGTTACCTTCTTCTCTTTCAGCTCAGCGAGGTATTTAAGACAATTTATTTTCCAATGCCTATCTTTGTTGCAATGGAAACACTTTCCATTGGGCTTGGCATCCTTGGAGCTTTTCTTGTTCTTCTTCATAGGCTTTGTCTTAGCCTTCCCAGTGCCTTTCTTCTTATTCTTTGCAGATTTAGAAGATTCAGCAACATTTGCGTCTACATTGGGCTTACGAGGATACACCAGCATGGACTCGTAATGGCTGAACTCATTTAGTAGCTGAGTCAAAATAAAAGACAACTTGTCCATAACATAGTTGCTTTGCAGGAAAATCTTTCGGAAGAGTTTCCATGATCATCGTCACCTGGCTCCACTCGTCAATACGAGCTCCATGAGTTTCAACCGTATTGAGATAGGTCATCATCCTTAAGACGTGATCTCGGACTGATGTCTCTTCCTTCATCCTAGAGGTCATCATTAAGACCATAGCCTTATGACCTTGCAACTCCGAAGGCTGCCCGAACATGCCCTGCAATGACTCCATCATCAAAGATGTTGTATCCATAAGCTCATGCTTTGTAGTAAGTGTTAGTGTTCTTAGAACATGCCAATGATCTCTAAGAGTGATTTGTGTGTGAATAAATCAAAAGGAGTTGCAGAAATACTCACATTGATCGGATTTAGGATTTCAAAAATTCCTCATTTGTTGGATGTAATGGAAGCTCCAAGCCTTCAAATTAGATTCCAAACTCTAGGATTGGTTTCCCTATCACCTTCATTTGTCTATTTAAAGTGCTAGGTTTGTAGAATTTTGCAATAAAATTCCATGGGAGAGGAAGCATGCTCACGGTTTTGGAGAAAGGAAGAGAGTGAATAATGACTTTTTTTTTACTTCCAAAGTTTGACTTGTTAATTTATATTAGGTTGATGTTTAGGATTTGGTTTGAGTGTAGAAAAAGCAATCCAAAGATATTACTCAACCAATTACCAAATTCCATCAAGTGTCAAACACATTGATTTGAAGTTGGTGGGCCCCACTTCAAATTCCAAATTTAAGTCGGACAATCCAACACGCAACTTCGCTCGGGCCCGGGTTCGTTTAATTCAGAATTAAACGAATTTTTCGTTGCGACATAATTAAATCCAATTTAATTAAATAATAATGCCTCGCAATATTATTACGTACGTCGCTTACGAATTAATTCTAAATTAATTCGTTTGCTTGAATTAAAATCCAATTTTAATTCCGTGTTGAAATCTAATTTCAATTAATATATCTAATATATTATTTTAGCCCAATTAAATAAATTAAATAGAAAAATCCAATTTCACTATTAAATTTATTTTACCGACTAATTCCAAATTAATCGCGTTCTCTCTTTTATCGATGAATTTAATCCCAGATAAATTCTCGACGCAATTAATCCCAGATTAATTCTTTCTCTGTTAACTAATCCCAAATTAATTCTTGTCGTGATTAATCCCAATTAATTTTCTCTCTCATAATTAATCTCAGATTAATTCTGTTCGAGTCAAATCTTATCGGTGAATCTTTAGGAAGCGACCCAAAAGATCCCTAGATATGTTGGCATGAAATACAGTCATCGGACTATCCGAACACGTGCATACCCGGTACCACGTTCTTACCAATTTACAAGACATGGTTGTCTTCTAGCAAAGCACCGTGCCTACCCAATTCTCCAGAAATATTCTTTAAAGGAATATATAATCTTTATCAAGCGTAGTATACAGTGTATTGCGTATTACGATCCAGTATCGAATGTCACAAGCAAGGTCTGAGGCTAGAATTGTGTCTGCCCCATACGAAGCATATATCTGATCACAGGCAACTAGTCTCTATAATCGGATAATCATGACCTAGTTATATTATCTCGATGACTGCAGTACTTAAGAGTACCAGTTCTGTATCCATGCGTGATCATCATCTCCATATGACTGAAGTGATACTTCCATCTTGACATCACACCCAATACACTACGATTCTCAGTATACCTATAAGAGGCATACACAGAACCTGTTAAAGCCCCGGACAACAAAAACAAAAGTATACTGATTGTCGCAAGAATTAGCGATGCAAGTCTCAAGTTAAGACCAAATACACCTACCCTAATTCGGATTCCCATAGACACATAGTCATACTACCAATGGGATTCCGAGGGGTCTATCCAGAGCGAAGCTACTCCCGTACCATCAGTAAATATAACCTCTTATCATACTTCCATAAGTATCCAATACTTAAATATATGAGAACTATGCCGTTACGCTTCCATAACGCGCACAAGTGCAATACTAGCCTATTCCGCATTATCGATGTCCAGTCTCGATAATACTACGACTAGGGATATTTAATGATTAAATCTTTCGTGGATTAATATTGTCTCATATCTTATTAATCTGGAACTAATCATAAGGACTTTTATCATTTATATATCCGAGTAATATCTAATTAAAAATGATAAAAGAGCAATTTCCTTTTTCACATAGTTAATTTTGTACAAGCACACCATGTCCTTTACAAAATATGATGATATAGGTCATAATTATCCAACAATCTCCCACTTGGCCTATAGCCAATCACTCAAGTGTCTAACACCTGAACTATGTACAAGTCGCTCATGATTATGCTGAGATATCGCTTTCACCAGCGGATTTACAAGGTTATCATTTGATGCGATTAATTAGATCATCACATCGCCACGATGTATGATCTCACGAATAAGATAAAACCATCGAAGTACATACTTAGATCGTTGATGAGATCGTTAATTCTTTAGCCTGTGCTGTAACCTAGCTTAGCTGCTAACAAAACTACTCCTAATCCAATTAGGAATTTTATAGATCAAAAATTTTTTTTTACTGCCTCAGCTGCAGTAATGTATGCCACTTTTGTTAAATCGGCAACACTATCTTGCTTGGAAGATTTCTAGCTCACTGTTCCATTGTTCAAACAAAATTACGTCCCCTTATTATGACTTACAATCATCATTATTGGTTAGGAAACTTACAAAAGCGAACCTAGTTATCTCAAGTTCTCATTCTCCATAACTTAAGAAAGCATCATTGGTTCGTCTAAGATACTTAAGGATAATCTTAACATCAATCCAGTGACCATCACCTGGATCGGTCTGATTGTGACTCCAAATGCACAAAGCATATGAGACATCAGGTCGTGTATATATCTTTCAATGTACGAGTTCTCGGAGAGTGCCAACAACTTTCAGATCTATCCCAATAGATCTTTATTCAAAGAATAAAGGTTGGCTCTCCCAAGTATTCCATGGAGAAATTAATGAAAGCCAAGCTTTCACCGATTGTATTATGGGAATGTCATTGCTAAGAATCAATAGATCATCAATGTATTGGACAGTGATTGTTAGTGCTCTCCCACTAACCCTATAATATACACAAGAATCATCTTCGTTTTGAATGAAATCATATTCCTTTATGATCCCATCAAAACGTTGGTTCCAAGAACACAATGTTTGCTTCAATCCATAAATGGATCGAGTTAACTTGCAAACCTTGTTTGCATGTTTTGGTATGATAAAACCGTCAGGATGTTGTAAACATCATCTAAAAGGTTTTTGTTTAAGGAAAGCGGTTTTTGACGTTCAGCTACCATATTTCATAATCGAAATATGCAGCAATCACAAGTATTATCCGAATGGATTTAACAATGGCAAGGGGTAAAAGGTTTCATCGTAATCGACACTATGTTGATGACGATACCCTTTAACTACAAGCCTAGCTTTGTACGTTTGTATGTTGTCATCCATGTTTGTCTTCCTTAAAGACCTATGTGGTACCAATATGCACAATGCCTTTTGGTACATCAATCCAGTACCAAACTTGGTTGATTTACATGGAAACCATATAGCAGAGTTGATACCTTGTATCGCTACCTCATACGTAGTCTGGTCGTCTTCTTCAATAAGATTGACATCTACATGAGGTGAAATTAGAAACTTATACCTCTTAGGTTGTTTCCTTACTCTCTCCGACCTATGCGGTTCTTGTGTATTGGAAGATTGTGGTACAGATTCATCCCTGATGAACTGTTTGTGTTCCATAAGGGGATTGGTGCCATAAATAGTATTACTCCGACTTTCATAGAGTTATACTTTCCTCCCACTTACCACTGCATTTAGGTATTCATCTTACAAAGAAAACCGCATGGAGAGCAACAAATTTCTTTGTTCTCTTGTGAGTTGTGGAATTAGTTTCCTTAGGATAACCAATTACATAATGGGCACTTATCCTACTTGGGATGTAGTTTGGTATCATCCAAACATATGCCCAACATTCCCAAATCTCAGGAATGAGAAATCTGATTTCTTTCCTGTCCATATTTCATATGGAGTCTGTCCAACAGACTTTTCATGGAACCTTATTCAAAATAAGTATTTCACTGTTCAATGTGTATCCCGTGAAGGAAATTGGTAGCTCAAGACGACTCATCCTTGACCTTACTATGTCCAACAAGGTTCGGTTTGTCCGTTCGGACACACCACTCTATTGAGGTGTTCTGGGAGGAGTCCACTGTGAAAGAGTACCATACTCTTTGAAGTAATCCAGAAACTTATTGCTTAAGTATTTCCACCACGGTCCAATCGTGATGTTTTGCCGGTCTGTTTTTCTACTTCGTGTCGACACTCTTTGAATATATCAAATGTTTCTGATTTGTGTGTAATAAGATACACATAACCATAACGCGATGCAACATCCGTAAAGGTTACGAAGTACTCATAACCACCTCTAGCCTAGCTAGACATGAGCCCACTTACATCACCATGAACGAGGGCTAATAGCTCGGTGGCACATACACATTTACCGTTAAAAGGCGTTTTAAGCACTTTGCCTAATAAACTAGATTCGCAGACGTCATTTGAATTAGGATCAAATCTGTCCAAGTATCCACTCTTCGAAAGTGTGGATATACGAGTCTTGTTTAATGTGTCACAGACAACAATGCCACAAATAAGTCTCATCTGATTAATTTAGTTTGAGCCATTTGTTTATCATGTTATAATATCCATTTGTATTGCGTATTACGATCCAGTATCGGATGTCAGAAGCAAGGCCTGAGGCTGGAATTGTGTCTGCCCCGTACGAAGCATATATCAGATCACAGGCAACTAGTCTCTATAATCGGATAATCATGACCTAGTCATATTATCCCAATGACTGCAGTACTTAAGAGTACCAGTTCCGTATCCATGCGTAATCATCATCTCCATATGACTGAAGTGATACTTCCATCTTGACATCACACCCAATACACTACGATTCTCAGTATACCTATAAGAGGCATACACATAACCTGTTAAAGCCCTAGACAACCAAAACAAAAGTATACTGATTGTTGCAAGTATTAGCGATGCAAGTCTCAGGTTCAGACGAAATACACCTACCCTGATTCGGATTCCCATAGACACATAGTCATACTACCAATGGGATTCCGAAGGGTCTATCCAGAGCGAAGCTATTCCCGTACCATCGGTAAATAGAACCTCTTATCATACTTTCATAAGTATTCAATACTCAAATATATGAGAACTATGCCGTTACGCTTCCATAACGCGCACAAGTGCAATACTAGCCTATTCCGCATTATCGATGTCTAGTCTCGATAATACTACGACTAGGGATATTTAATGATTAAACCTTTCGTGGATTAATACTGTCTCATATCTTATTAATCTGGAACTAATCATAAGGACTTTTATCATTTATATATCCGAGTAATCTAATTAAAAATGATAAAAGAGCAATTTCCTTTTTCACATAGTTAATTTTGTACAAGAACACCATGTCATTTACAAAATTGTGATGCTATAGGTCATAATTGTCCAACAATCTCCCACCTGGCCTATAGCCAATCACTCAAGTGTCTAACACCTGAACTATGTACGGGTCGCTCATGATTATGCTGAGATATCGCTTTCGCCAGCGGATTTACAAGGTTATCATCTGATGCGATTTATTCGATCATCACATCGCCATGATGTATGATCTCACGGATCAGATAAAACCATCGAAGTACATACTTAGATCGTTGATGAGACCGTTAATTCTTTAGCATGTGCTATAGCCTAGCTTAGCTGCTAAAATAACTACTCATAATCCAATTAGGAATTTTATAGATCAAAAATGTTTTTTACTGCCTCAGCTGCAGTAATGTATGCCGCTTTTGTTAAATCGGTAACAATATCTTGCTTCGAAGATTTCCAGCTCACTGTTCCATTGTTCAAATAAAATTACGTACCCTTATTACGACTTACAATCATTATTATCGGTTAGGAAACTTGCAACAGTGAACCTAGTCATCTCAAGTTCTCATTCTCTATAACTTAAGAAAGCATCATTGGTTCGTCTAAGATACTTAAGGATATTCTTAACATCAATCCAGTGACCATCACCTGGATCAGTCTGATTGTGACTCCAAATCTCAAAGCATATGAGACACCAGGTCGTGTATATATCTTTCAATGTACGAGTTTTCGGAGAGTGCCAACAACTTTCAGATCAATCCCAGTAGATCTTTATTCTTAGAATAAAGGTTTCCTCTCCCAAGTATTCCATGGAGAAATTAATGAAAGCCAAGCTTTCACCAATTTTATTATGGGAATGTCATTGTTAAGAAGCAATACATCATTAATGTATTGGACAGTGATTGTCAGTGCTCTCCCACTAACCTTCTTATATACACAAGAATCATCTTCGTTTTGAATGAAATCATATTCCTTTATGATCTCATCAAAACGTAGGTTCCAAGAACAAAATGCTTGCTTCAATCCATAAATGGATTGAGTAACTAGCAAACCTTGTTTGCATGTTTTGGTTTGATAAAACCGTCAGGATGTTGTAAACATCCTCTAAAAGGTTTTTGTTTAAGGAAAGCGATTTTTGACGTTCAGCTACCATATTTCATAATCAAAATGTGTAGCAATCGCAAGTATTATCCGAATGGATTTAACCATGGCAATGGGTAAAAGGTTTCATCGTAATCGACACTATGTTGATGATGATACCCTTTAACTATAAGCCTAGCTTTGTACGTTTGTATGTTGTCATCCATGTTTGTCTTCCTTGAAGACCTATGTGTTACCAATATGCACAATGCCTTTTGGTACATCAATCCAGTTTCCAAACTTGGTTGATTTACATGGAATCCATTTCGGACTTCATAGTACTTTGCCATATAGCGGAGTTGATACCTTGTATCGCTACCTCATACGTAGTCCGTTTGTCTTATTCAATAAGATTGACATCTACATGAGGTGAAATCAGAAACCCATACCTCTTAGGTTGTTTCCTGACACTCTCCGACCTACGCGGTTCTTGTGTATTAGAAGATTGTGGTACAGATTCATCCTTGACCTTACTATGTCCAACAAGGTTCGGTTTGTCCGTTCGGACACACCACTCTATTGAGGTGTTCTGGGAGGAGTCCACTGTGAAAGAATACCATACTCTTTGAAGTAATCGAGAAACTTATTGCTTAAGTATTTCCACCACGGAACAATCGTGATGTTTTGCCAGTCTGTTTTTCTACTTCGTGTCGAAACTCTTTGAATATATCAAATATTTCCGATTTGTGTGTCATAAGATACACATAACCATAACGTGATGCAACATCCGTAAAGGTTACGAAGTACTCATAACCACCTCTAGCCCAGCTAGATATGGGCCCACTTACATCACCATGAACGAGGGCTAACAGCACTGTGGCACATACACCTTTACCGTTAAAAGGCGTTTTAAGCAATTTGCCTAATAAACTAGATTCGCAGACATCATTTGAATTAGGATCAAATCTGTCCAAGTATCCACTCTTCGAAAGTGTGGATATACGAGTCTTGTTTAATGTGTCACAGAAAACAATGCCACAAATAAGTCTCATCAGATTAATTTAGTTTGAGCCATTTGTTTATCATGTTATAATATCCCTGTGTATTGCGTATTACGATCCAGTATCGGATGTCACAAGCAAGGCCTAGGGCTGGAATTGTGTCTACCCCATACGAAGTATATATCGGATCACAGGCAACTAGACTCTATAATCGAATAATCATGACCTAGTCATATTATCCCGATGACTGCAGTACTTAAGAGTACCAGTTCCGTATCCATGCGTGATCATCATCTCCATATGACTGAAGTGATACTTCCATCTTGACATCACACTCAAAACACTACGATTCTCAGTATACCTATAAGAGGCATACACAGAACCTGTTAAACCCCCGGACAACCAAAACAAAAGTATACTGATTGTTGCAAGTATTAGCGATGCAAGTCTCAGGTTAAGACCAAATACACCTACCCTAATTCAGATTCCCATAGACACATAGTCATACTACCAATGGGATTCCGAGGGGTCTATCCAGACCGAAGCTATTCCCGTACCATCGGTAAATAGAACCTTTTATCATACTTGCATAAGTATCCAATACTTAAATATATGAGAACTATGCCGTTACGCTTCCATAACGCGCACAAGTACAATACTAGCCTATTCCGCAATATCGATGTCTAGTCTCGATAATACTATAACTAGGGATATTTAATGATTAAACCTTTCGTGGATTAATACTGTCTCATATTTTATTAATCTGGAACTAATCATAAGGACTTTTATCATTTATATATCCGAGTAATCTAATTAAAAATGATAAAAGAGCAATTTCTTTTTTCACATAGTTAATTTTGTACAAGCACACCATGTCCTTTACAAAATTGTGATGATATAGGTCATAATTGTCCAACAATCTACCACTTGGCCTATAGCCAATCACTCAAGTGTCTAACATATGAACTATGTACGGGTCGCTCATGATTATGCTGAGATATCACTTTCGCCAGCGGATTTACAAGGTTATCATCTGATGCGATTTATTGGATCATCACATCGCCACGATGTATGATCTCACGAATCAGATAAAACCATCGAAGTACATACTTAGATCGTTGATGAGACCGTTAATTCTTTAGCCTGTGCTGTAGCCTAGCTTAGCTGCTAACATAACTACTCCTAATCCAGTTAGGAATTTTATAGATCCAAAAAATTTTTTTACTGCCTCAGCTGCAGTAATGTTTGGCGCTTTTGTTGAATCGGCAACAATATCTTGCTTGGAAGATTTCCAGCTCACTATTCCATTGTTCAAACAAAATTACGTCCCCTTATTACGACTCACAATCATCATTATTGGTTAGGAAACTTGTAACGGTGAACCTTGTCATCTCAAGTTCTCATTCTCCTTAACTTAAGAAAGCATCATTGGTTCGTCTAAGATACTTAGGATATTCTTAACATCAATCCAGTGACCATCACCTGTATCGGTCTGATTGTGACTCCAAATGCTCAAAGCATATGAGACACCAGGTCGTGTATATATCTTTTAATGTACGAGTTCTCGGAGAGTGCCAACAACTTTCAGATCTATCCCAGTAGATCATTATCCCTAGAATAAAGGTTGCCTCTCCCAAGTATTCCATGGCGAAATTAATGAAAGCCAAGCTTTCACTGATTGTATTATGGGAATTTCATTGCTAAGAAGCAATACATCATCAATGTATTGGACAGTGATTGTCAGTGCTCTCCCACTAACCCTCTTATATACACAAGAATCATCTTCGTTTTGAATGAAATCATATTCTTTTATGATCTCATCAAAACGTTGGTCCCAAGAACACAATGGTTGCTTCAATCCATAAATGGATCGAGTTAACTTGCAAACCTTGTTTGCATGTTTTGGTATGATAAAACCGTCAGGATGTTGTAAACATCCTCTAAAAGGTTTTTTTTTAAGGAAAACGGTTTTTGACGTTCAGCTACCATATTTCATAATTGAAATATGCAGCAATCGGAAGTATTATCCGAATGGATTTAACCATGGCAACGGGTAAAAGGTTTCACCGTATTCGACACTATGTTGATGACGATACCCTTTAACTACAAGCCTAGCTTTGTACGTTTGTATGTTGCCATCCATGTTTGTCTTCCTTGAAGACCTATGTGGTACCAATATGCACAATGCCATTTGGTACATCAATCCAGTATCCAAACTTGGTTGATTTACATGAAATCCATTTCGGACTTCATGGTACTTTGCCATATAGCGGAGTTGATACCTTGTATCGCTACCTCATACGTAGTTTGTTCGTCCTCCTCAATAAGAATGACATCGACATGAGGTGAAATCAGAAACCCATACCTCTTAGGTTGTTTCCTGACTCTCTCCGACCTACGCGGTTCTTGTGTATTAGAAGATTGTGGTACAGATTCATCCCTGATGAACTGTTCGTGTTCCATAAGGGGATTGGTGCCATAAATAGTATTACTCCGACTTTCATCGAGTTATACTTTCCTCTCACTTTCCACTGCATTTAGGTATTCCTCTTACAGAAGAAAACCGCATGGAGAGAAACAAATTTCTTTGTTCTCTTGTGAGTTGTGGAATTAGTTTCCTTAGGATAACCAATTACTTAATGGGCACTTATCCTACTTGGGATGTAGTTTGGTATCATCCAAACATATGCCCAACATTCCCAAATCTTCAGGAATGAGAAATCTGATTTCTTTCCTGTCCATATTTCATATGGAGTCTGTCCAACAGACTTTTCATGGAACCTTATTCAAAATAAGTATTGCACTGTTCAATGCGTATCCCGTGAAGGAAATTGGAAGTTCAGAGCGACTCATCCTTGACCTTACTATGTCCAACAAGGTTCGGTTTGTCCGTTCGGACACACCACTCTATTGAGGTGTTCTGGGAGGAGTCCACTGTGAAGGAATACCATACTCTTTGAAGTAATCGAGAAACTTATTGCTTAAGTATTTCCACCACGGAACAATCGTGATGTTTTGCCAGTCTGTTTTTCTACTTCGTGTCGAAACTCTTTGAATATATCAAATATTTCCGATTTTTGTGTCATAAGATACACATAACCATAACGTGATGCAACATCCGTAATGGTTACGAAGTACTCATAACCACCTCTAGCCTAGCTAGACATGGGCCCACTTACATCACCATGAACGAGGGCTAACAGCTCGGTGGCACATACACCTTTACCGTTAAAAGGCGTTTTAAGCAATTTGCCTAATAAACTAGATTCGCAGACATCATTTGAATTAGGATCAAATCTGTCAAAGTATCCACTCTTCGAAAGTGTCGATATACGAGTCTTGTTTAATGTGTCACAGACAACAATGCCACAAATAAGTCTCATCAGATTAATTTAGTTTGAGCCATTTGTTTATCATGTTATAATATCCCTGTGTATTGCGTATTACGATCCAGTATCGGATGTCACAAGCAAGGCCTGGGGCTGGAATTGTGTCTACCCCATACGAAGTATATATCGGATCACAAGCAACTAGTCTCTATAATCGAATAATCATGACCTAGTCATATTATCCCGAAGACTGTAGTACTTAAGAGTACCAGTTCCGTATCCATGCGTGATCATCATCTCCATATGACTGAAGTGATACTTCCATCTTGACATCACATTCAATACACTACGATTCTCAGTATACCTATAAAAGGCATACACGGAACCTGTTAAACCCCCGGACAACCAAAACAAAAGTATACTGATTTTTGCAAGTATTAGCGATGCAAGTCTCAGGTTAAGACCAAATACACCTACCCTGATTCAGATTCCCATAGACACATAGTCATACTACCAATGGGATTCCGAGGGGTCTATCCATACCGAAGCTATTCCCGTACCATCGGTAAATAGAACCTCTTATCATACTTGCATAAGTATCCAATACTTAAATATATGAGAACTATGCCGTTACGCTTCCATAACGCGCACAAGTGCAATACTAGCCTATTTCACATTATCGATGTCCAGTCTTGATAATACTACGACTAGGGATATTTAATGATTAAATCTTTCGTGGATTAATACTTTCTCATATCTTATTAATCTGGAACTAATCATAAGGACTTTTATCATTTATATATCCGAGTAATCTAATTAAAAATGATAAAAGAGCAATTTTTTTCACATAGTTAATTTTGTACAAGCACACCATGTCCTTTACAAAATTGTGATGCTATAGGTCATAATTGTCCAACAATCTCCCACCTGGCCTATAGCCAATCACTCAAGTGTCTAAAACCTGAACTATGTACGGGTCGCTCATGATTATGCTGAGATATCGCTTTTGCCAGCGGATTTACAAGGTTATCATCTGATGTGATTTATTCGATCATCACATCGCCACGATGTATGATCTCACGGATCAGATAAAATCATCGAAGTACATACTTAGATAGTTGATGAGACCGTTAATTCTTTAGCCTATGCTGTAGCCTAGCTTAGCTGCTAAAATAACTACTCATAATCCAATTAGGAATTTTATAGATCAAAAATGTTTTTTACTGCCTCAACTGCAGTAATGTATGCCGCTTTTGTTAAATCGGCAACAGTATCTTGCTTGGAAGATTTCCAGCTCACTGTTCCATTGTTCAAATAAAATTACGTACCCTTATTACGAATTAAAATCATCATTATCGGTTATGAAACTTGCAACAGTGAACCTAGTCATCTCAAGTTCTCATTCTCCATAACTTAAGAAAGCATCATTGGTTCGTCTAAGATACTTAAGGATATTCTTAACATCAATCTAGTGACCATCACCTGGATCGGTCTAATTGTGACTCCATATTCTCAAAGCATATGAGACACCAGGTCGTGTATATATCTTTCAATGTACGAGTTTTCGGAGAGTGCCAACAACTTTCAGATCTATCCCAGTAGATCTTTATTCCTAGAATAAAGGTTTCCTCTCCCAAGTATTCCATGGAGAAATTAATGAAAGCCAAGCTTTCACCAATTTTATTATGGGAATGTCATTGCTAAGAAGCAATACATCATTAATGTATTGGACAGTGATTGTCAGTGCTCTCCCACTAACCCTCATATATACATAAGAATCATCTTCGTTTTGAATGAAATCATATTCCTTTATGATCTCATCAAAACGTTGGTTCCAAGAACAAAATGCTTGCTTCAATCCATAAATGGATCGAGTTAACTTGCAAACCTTGTTTGCATGTTTTGGTATGATAAAACCGTCAGGATGTTGTAAACATCCTCTAAATGGTTTTTGTTTAAGGAAAGCGGTTTTTGACGTTCAGCTACCATATTTCATAATCGAAATGTGCAGCAATCGCAAGTATTATACGAATAGATTTAACCATGGGAATGGGTAAAAGGTTTCATCGTAATCGACACTATGTTGAGGACGATACCCTTTAACTGCAAGCCTAGCTTTGTACGTTTGTATGTTGTCATCCATGTTTGTCTTCCTTGAAGACCTATGTGGTACCAATATGCACAATGCCTTTTGGTACATCAATCCAGTATCCAAACTTGGTTGATATACATGGAATCCATTTCGGACTTCATGGTACTTTGCCATATAGCGGAGTTGATACATTGTATCGCTACCTCATACGTAGTCCGTTTGTCTTCCTCAATAAGATTGACATCTACATGAGGTGAAATCAGAAACCCATACCTCTTAGGTTGTTTCCTGACTCTCTCCGACCTACGCGGTTCTTGTGTATTAGAAGATTGTGGTACAGATTCATCCCTGATGAACTGTTCGTGTTCCATAAGGGGATTGGTGCCATAAATAGTATTACTCCGACTTTCATCGAGTTATACTTTCCTCCCACTTTCCACTGCATTTAGGTATTCCTCTTACAAAGAAAACCGCATGGAGAGCAACAAATTTCTTTGTTCTCTTGTGAGTTATGGAATTAGTTTCCTTAGGATAACCAATTACATAATGGGCACTTATCCTACTTGGGATGTAGTTTGGTATCATCCAAACATATGCCCAACATTCCCAAATCTTCAGGAATGAGAAATCTGATTTCTTTCCTGTCCATATTTCATATGGAGTCTGTCCAACAGACTTTTCATGGAACCTTATTCAAAATAAGTATTGCACTGTTCAATGCGTATCCCGTGAAGGAAATTGGTAGCTCAGAGCGACTCATCCTTGACCTTACTATGTCCAACAAGGTTCGGTTTGTCCGTTCGGACAGACCACTCTATTGAGGTGTTCTGGGAGGAGTCCACTGTGAAAGAATACCATACTCTTTGAAGTAATCGAGAAACTTATTGCTTAAGTATTTCCACCACGGAACAATCGTGATGTTTTGCCGGTCTGTTTTTCTACTTCGTGTCGAAACTCTTTGAATATATCAAATATTTCCGATTTGTGTGTCATAAGATACACATAACCATAACGTGATGCAACATCCGTAAAGGTTACGAAGTACTCATAACCACCTCTAGCCTAGCTAGACATGGGCCCACTTACATCACCATGAACGAGGGCTAACAGCTCGGTGGCACATACACCTTTACCGTTAAAAGGCGTTTTAAGCAATTTGCCTAATAAACTAGATTCGCAGACATCATTTGAATTAGGATCAAATCTGTCCAAGTATCCACTCTTCGAAAGTGTGGATATACGAGTCTTGTTTAATGTGTCACAGAAAACAATGCCACAAATAAAAGTATACTGATTGTTGCAAGTATTAGCGATGCAAGTCTCAGGTTAAGACCAAATACACCTACCCTGATTCAGATTCCCATAGACACAGAGTCATACTACCAATGGGATTCCGAGGGGTCTATCCAGACCAAAGCTATTCCCGTACCATCGGTAAATAGAACCTCTTATCATACTTGCATAAGTATCCAATACTTAAATATATGAGAACTATGCCGTTACGCTTCCATAACGCGCACAAGTGCAATACTAGCCTATTCCGCATTATCGATGTCTAGTCTCGATGATACTATGACTAGGGATATTTAATGATTAAACCTTTCTTGGATTAATATTGTCTCATATCTTATTAATCTGGAACTAATCATAAGGAGTTTTATCATTTATATATCCGTGTAATCTAATTAAAAATGATAAAAGAACAATTTCTTTTTTCACATAGTTAATTTTGTACAAGCACACCATGTCCTTTACAAAATTGTGATGCTATAGGTCATAATTGTCCAACAATCTCCCACATGGCCTATAGCCAATCACTCAAGTGTCTAACATATGAACTATCTACGGGTCGCTCATGTTTATGCTGAGATATCACTTTCGCCAGCTGATTTACAAGGTTATCATCTGATGCGATTTATTGGATCATCACATTGCCACGATGTATGATCTCACGAATCAGATAAAACCATCGAAGTACATACTTAGATAGTTGATGAGACCGTTAATTCTTTAGCTTGTGCTGTAGCCTAGTTTAGCTGCTAACATAACTACTCCTATTCCACTTAGGAATTTTATAGATCCGAAATGTTTTTTTACTGCCTCAGCTGCAGTAATGTATGGCGCTTTTGTTGAATCGGCAACAATATCTTGCTTGGAAGATTTCCAACTCACTGTTCCATTGTTCAAACAAAATTACGTCCCCTTATTACGACTCACAAATATCATTATCGGTTAGGAAACTTGCAACGGTGAACCTTGTCATCTCAAGTTCTCATTCTCCTTAACTTAAGAAAGCATCATTGGTTCGTCTAAGATACTTAAGGATATTCTTAACATCAATCCAGTGACCATCACCTGTATCGGTTTGATTGTGACTCCAAATGCTCAAAGCATATGAGACACCAGGTCGTGTATATATCTTTCAATGTATGAGTTCTCGGAGAGTGCCAACAACTTTCAGATCTATCCCAGTAGATCTTTATTCCTAGAATAATGGTTGCCTCTCCCAAGTATTCCATGGCGAAATTAATGAAAGCCAAGCTTTCACTGATTGTATTATGGGAATGTCATTGCTAAGAAGCAATACATCATCAATGTATTGGACAGTGATTGTCAGTGCTCTCCCACTAACCCTCTTATATACACAAGAATCATCTTCGTTTTGAATGAAATCATATTCCTTTATGATCTCATCAAAACGTTGGTTCCAAGAATACAATGCTTGCTTCAATCCATAAATGGATCGAGTTAACTTGCAAACCTTGTTTGCATGTTTTGGTATGATAAAACCGTCAGGATGTTGTAAACATCCTCTAAAAGGTTTTCGTTTAAGGAAAACAGTTTTTGACGTTCAGCTACCATATTTCATAATTGAAATATGCAGCAATCGTAAGTATTATCCGAATGGATTTAACCATGGCAACGGGTAAAAGGTTTCACTGTAATCAACATTATGTTGATGACGATACCCTTTAACTACAAGCCTAGCTTTGTACGTTTGTATGTTGCCATCCATGTTTGTCTTCCTTGAAGACCTATGTGGTACCAATATGCACAATGCCTTTTGGTACATCAATCCAGTATCCAAACTTGGTTGATTTACATGGAATCCATTTCGGACTTCATGGTACTTTGCCATATAGCGGAGTTGATACCTTGTATCGCTACCTCATACGTAGTCTGTTCGTCTTCCTCAATAAGATTGACATCTACATGAGGTGAAATTAGAAACTTATACCTCTTAGGTTGTTTCCTGACTCTCTCCGACCTATGCGGTTCTTGTGTATTAGAAGATTGTGGTACAGATTCATCCCTGATGAACTGTTCGTGTTCCATAAGGGGATTGGTGCCATAAATAGTATTACTCCGACTTTCATAGAGTTATACTTTCCTCCCACTTACCACTGCATTTAGGAATTCATCTTACAAAGAAAACCGCATGGAGAGCAACAAATTTCTTTGTTCTCTTGTGAGTTGTGGAATTAGTTTCCTTAGGATAACCAATTACATAATGGGCACTTATCCTACTTGGGATGTAGTTTGGTATCATCCAAACATATGCCCAACATTCCCAAATCTTCAGGAATGAGAAATCTGATTTCTTTCCTGTCCATATTTCATATGGAGTCTGTCCAACAAACTTTTCATGGAACCTTATTCAAAATAAGTATTTCACTGTTCAATGCGTATCCCGTGAAGGAAATTGGTAGCTCAGAGCGACTCATCCTTGACCTTACTATGTCCAACAAGGTTCGGTTTGTCCGTTCAGACACACCACTCTATTGAGGTGTTCTGGGAGGAGTCCACTGTGAAAGAATACCATACTCTTTGAAGTAATCGAGAAACTTATTGCTTAAGTATTTCCACCACGGTCCAATCGTGATGTTTTGCCAGTCTGTTTTTCTACTTCGTGTCGAAACTCTTTGAATATATCAAATGTTTCCGATTTGTGTGTCATAAGATACACATAACTATAACGCGATGCAACATCCGTAAAGGATGAATATAATCATAATGATGTTGGTCTAGTCTATAGTAAAGATGTTGTAGCTTTACAGTAGTCAAGTTTTCTATTATATTTTTTTCTTTCAGATTTTGCCGTATTTGTGAGATTGCTCCAATTCTCAAATCTTCCGACGTTGATTTTAATTTCTCCATTCTCGGCTTCAATTTATTAAAAAAATTTAAAATAAAAATAAAAATTTAATATTAGAAACGGAATTGAAATTCTGTTTCTAATTAGCGACGGAAAAATTCCGTTTCTAAACAACAACAAAATTTAAAATAAAAATAAAAATTTAATATTAGAAACGGAATTGAAATTCTGTTTCTAATTAGCGACGGAAAAATTCCGTTTCTAAACAACAACAAAATTTAAAATAAAAATAAAAATTTAAGATTAGAAACGGAATTTCAATTCCGTTTCTAATTAGCGACGGAACAATTCTGTTTCTAAACAAAATTAGCGACGAAATAGTAAACCGTCTCTAATTAGCGAAGAATTTTCATTTCCGTCTCTAATTTAGAGATGAAATTTTTTTTGTCGCTCAATTTCGTCCCTAATTGCATTATCCGTTTCAATTCCGTCGCTAAATTTTGAAACGGAATATCTCATCACCAAAACTGTAATTTCTTGTAGTGTGATGTAATATATATATACGAGCTGATACGAGACCCTTAGGTTGATCTCTAACATGCTAGGGTGAAACTGGAATGGTTTAAAACTGATTTGGGGAAGTTCCTCACCACGCGTCGCGACGCTAATAATTTCATAAATGACTGGCTGAAAATTCCCCGTGCGCGTTGTGATGCAGGTCTCTGCGGGTCGTGACGCGGAAAAACTAGAAACAAATATTCATAACTTTCCCAGTACGAGTCGCGACGCAGATCTCTACACGTCGCGACACGAGGCTATTTTCCAGGATTCTAAACTTGCTTCCTCAAGTCTATCTTATCCAAATACATCACCAATACTTCCATACTAGAACCAACACACAATCTATCTCATTACTTCAACTTCACACATTCTAAACTAAGTTAAAATCCTCAAACAATTCTTTAATCTCCTTATTTCTTGTCTTTAGCTAAACCCTTAAAATTTTCAAAATTTGGACATTCAATTCTACAATAATTTTCTTTACTTTCCAATTACCAAAATGGAATCTATAACATGCTAATAGTTTTATTCTATCATCATACTTTCAAAATCTAACAATCCAAGTTTTGGCTCAAGTTTCCTTACCTTCTTCTTCTTGATTTCCTTTATTCTCTAAGCCCCCAATAATTGTCAATCTTCTTCTTAACTCATGAAGATTTGGTATTTGCTCTCTTCTTCGCTTTTCCTTCTTCCTTCTTCCCTCTTTTCCTTCTTCTTTCTCTCTTCCTCTTCTTCTACATTTTTCTTATTTCTTTCCCAAATTGAGGGATGCTTAAATAGTTCCCCTTTTATACTTTGGGCTTTTTTTAATTTGTATTAATGAAGAAAATTTTGGAAAAGTCTAGAAAGTTTGAGAATTTTCCAGATGGGTCTGTGGCACTATTTTCCCCTTTTGACTCGCGTTTTTTGATCTGTTTGTGGTTCGAATGTGGAAAATTGTTCAACATGAAAGTTCTAGGTCTCGATCTTAGCTTTCCGAAGATATAAAATTCATAAAAATCAGAGTTTGTATGAGAAAGTTATGGCCCAAATACCATGGACTGTCCGGAGTGAAACATCGTATAATTTTGTACCGGAACTTCGAGGAATATTGATTGTCTCAAAGGTCACTTTATAAGTGTATAAGTGTTTAGCATAACTTATATTATTAAATATTCATCCCATAATGAAACAATAGTCGAGATCACTGGTCATTGAGATTACTGGTCATTACAACGGCGATATGTAACGCTCCTAGAACCTAGATTCAGAGCTAGGGGGACGATGATACGTAACACCCCTAGTTTCAGGGTAAGGTAGTAGCATGAACCATCACTCTTGGCTCTAGTTCAGTGGCTTGGGGGACGGTGATACGTAACACCACAAGACCACTAGTTTAGGTGTATGGGGGGACGACGATACGTAACACCACCATGCATCAGGTTTTTAGTAAATTTTTAGATATAGGTTTTTCAGAAATAGATTTTCAGAAAAGATAGTTTTAAGAAAGAGTTTTCAAGAGAAAGTTTTTTATAGAATCTCAGAGTTTTACGGACAGACAACGATTTCCACAATAGTTTTTTAGAAAAAGATTTGTTCTAAGATAAGAACAAGGATTTTAGAAAATATGATTTCTTTAGAATGATTTTGATTTTAGAACAATGGAATTTCATAAAGTTTTTCATTTTTTTCATTTTAAACTGTCCACTCACTAGATCGTTCAAACGATCTAACCCCCCTCCCACTCAAAGTTTCTTGTTTTGTAGGTTATTCAGCGGACGAGCTCAAAAGGATGGATACTGATGGCAGTCACTAGTGTATCGAGTCTACCAGGTCAAGTCAGAAATATGGTCAGTCAGAGTAAAATTTTATGCCAGACAGTAATATAGTCAGCTTATATGATTTTTGTGTTAAAGTGTCCATAACATGGTTGTAAAATAATTATATTTTGAGTATATATATATCTATATGAATGTTAAGTGGACCTTTTGTTATTGAGTTGGGATATGGTCCTAAGTATGAGATCATGTATAAGATGATATTAGTGGAATTAATTATAGTTAGAAAGTCAGAGGCTAAGAGGGATAGTACGGCCTACTCTCTGTCGATAGCATCCCCGGAAGGGGAATGTTACAAAGATAGTATTAGAGCATGGTCTTGCATACTTAGTATGCACAGGGTACTAGCATGCGAGGCATTTCCTCTCTAGTATCCGATCCTTGAGTACGTCCTCAAGCTTTATAGACAGATTAGTATGAAATTTCTAAGCTTTTCGAACATTCTCCCTCATAATAGTAACCATACTCTTTGTCCAAGTTGAGGAACCTTCTATAGTCATCTTGGTGAATCATCAGAAGCTCAAGATAAGCTACGAGAATAGATAGTAAAATACTAAGGATACTCACCCATGACAGTAGAAAGAGAGAGTTGAAAAGAAAAGTAAAGGATAAAATACAGATGCTTAAGAAACCTATTGTAATAAGGGGTAGAGATACATAATCAGATGATAAGATAGTATCAGAACCTATAATAATAAAGAGAATAAAGGATAAGCCTAACTGAGAGTAAAATATCTGGTAGACCTAAGTAGGTTTTCTTTCTTTTTCGTAAGATTCATTTTCTCTTCAAAAAATTCTTCAAAACTGATCCAATAACCTTCAAATACCTAGTAGAGATAGCAAGTTTCCCCTGAATCACGAAAAATAGATAGAGAGATAAAAGAAACAAGAAATCAGGATTGGCCGTGAAAGTTTCTAATAGACACGAGATGCCACAAATGATGTAGAGTTCTAGATATCCAAACCCAGACCCGTATGCAAGAAAAGTGAAGACCGTAAAGATAAATGATTAATTTCATTGACCAAAGAAATTCAGTGAGCATAGTGACACATATAATGTAGCTTGAGGATAATAAGTAAATAAAGATCTCAGGATAATTGATCAAGATAAAAAACCTTAGACATGGATAAGTCGATGTAGCTTCAAATGAAACAAATAGTAATTCTTCCGCCTAGTAGCCCGACTCTAATAAGCATTCGGAACATCTAGCTAGACATGGAAATCAGTTAGTCACCCCGATGTAGAGCTCAACAAGAAGCTGTACTAGTAAAGAATAATATTTGACAGAGTGGACAGATCATGAGATGGCTAAATAACCAAACCAGGGGGTTAAACAGAACCTAAATAGAAATCATGAGATTGTAATATTTTGTACGAGATAGAGTGAATTGAATTCATGGTATGTCTAGCTAGATCTAAAAGAAGTGATAACTTGTCCTCTCATAGAAGCCTTTAAATAAGTAAAGGATTGAAAGAATTAAGTTTTAGTGTAACCAACATGTATAACAACCCTCAGAGGTAAGGTATACGATTTATAAGAAGTTCCCCCACCTTACCAGAGAGAAAAATAAGAAAATAGAGTAACATTCAAATCAAAGTATTAGTGATCATACCCTAACTTATCGAAGATAATGGATCTCCCAAAGAGGTAGTGACATAAGAAGATCAATGAAATGAGATAAGGAAAAATAATAAGAGGATATGTAGAAGTTCTCAGTAATAGGTAATGTGATCAATAATCGATAATGAATCATGGGTAACATTAAAAAAATGAGAATTCAAATAGTTCATAGTGAAAGTAACTTAGTGCGGAGGCCCAGATACCAGAAATTTAGATAAAGGAATCCTAGAATATTGTATAAGCAACATGTACAACTATAAAATTTGTAGTTAGTAAGGCCATCATGATTGAAAAAAGACTTCAGAACCAGCCCTGCCCACCCAACCCTCGTTAGATGACAGTAATATTGAATAACCTCGATGATCACCCATTGATATTCCTTGAAACAAGTGAATTGTGGTGTATTTAAAGCATCTCATGACAAGAATAAGAGATGAAGAGAAGAAGAAAAGAATTCTAGGGATTTGAAAAATGAACTGTTAAGATAAAATAACGAAAAGAAAAAGTGTTAGTCAAGTAATGACAGGAATACATGAGTAATAGAGTTAGACATGACAAATGATGAATAAATGAGAAATAAGGGTATCAACACAGTATCTGATAAAATGTATAGCAATGACCCTTGGTAATTAATATACTCAATAAATGATACTTAGGATGATTAGAAGCGAGTAATTGAGGTATAGTGTGAAGATGGCCAAAGAACTAAGTACATGGTAATATTGAGAATTCGAACGACACTTGACAGGGCAAGCTTATGGAGTGACTGAAAGTGGGGTATCCTTAGAGTACATATGAGCAAAGAAGAAAAATTAGTGTAGAAAACAACTAGCTAGATTTAAACCAGTAATAGACCAAAAGGTAAGAACATTAATCAGAATCACGTCATTAGTATTGACTTTAATAGTGAAAACGAACACGATTTAAACACAAGTGTACATATAGTTAGGCTTAATATAAGTACATTGTTCCAGAGGTTACCGTCAGAGTTATATCATGAATTTATATCTTGGAGTTAAGAGGTATTGAGAAACTATGATGGAAAATTTAGGATATAGAAAGAGATGCGCATAAGCTACGGTATCCTAAGCCTTAGAGATAGCTAGGGGTATAAAAACTTGAAGGTCGAAAATGATACTAGTGGAAACTTAGAAAACAGAAGGGAAGGGTTAAATATATAAAATAAGAGAAATGATTATATGACCAGATCAATCATGTGGAGTTAAGGAAATATCCAGTATGATCAATGGCAGTGGCGACAGAAAAACTATTCTTGTATATCTTATCTGAGGGTTATATCAAATACCATGGGAAGAACTAGTATTTTAGGAGACTTGAAAGTTCCAACTAAGAAGAACCTGATAATAAATGAGTTGTTGAGCCTACTATGGGTAATGAAGATATGACATAGGAATGACAGTCTGAAAGGTCCTAAGAAATATCCTATTAGAGTTGATAACTCGTATGGGCAATCGAGTTAGAGGGTGTTGAGTATAACTAGAGGGTTAGAAATGAGATTTATGTGATGCATGACAATAGTCCTAACATGACAGCTGTATAGAGTACTTAATAGAAAGTTCATGGACTATAGACAATGAATTACCTCTCAGATAAGAATTCAAGGAATTATCCACTAAGAACTTTAGAACCTTATAGCAATATGTGCCAGCATGAAAAGAGATGTTTGTAAATAGATGTTAAAGTAAGACGAAGAGTATATGTGTTTGCTACCTAAGTGATAAATGAACAGCTTGACAAGGAACTTAATTGTTAACTCAAACTGGACCCAAATAATACAAATAGTTTTCAGCAGAGTAAAGTTCTAGCAGATAGATTGTAGTACATCCCCCGTTATGATTTTCAAGTCATGGAAAACGAAGTCAGCCATGATAGTCACATTGCACTATAGTATGATGACAGTATATGGGAGACCATCGTGAAGTAATGCGGTATAGTTGATAAAGCAAAGTTGGCTATGAATATACGATCAACTGGAATTTAGTGGCCAGGAGGATAATGTATGTGAAATGGGTAACTTGCGGTAAGATATTTGGTATCAAGAATCCCAAGACAATTTCGGAATTCTAGTTCTTAAGAGGATTCGAGGATGAATCCTATTTAAGAGGGGAGAATTTATAACACCTCGGTAACCCTGACGACTACTAAATTATGGATGGCATAATACATGATGAAAATCATGTTCGGACATTCTATAAATTCTCACAGTTACGATATGGAATTCATTCCAAGAATAAATCTGAATAGCCTGTGGTATTTAGATCGTAACCATTTCATACGAACTCAGATTTTTATGAATTTTATATCGTCGAAAATCTAAGACTGAAACCTACAACCTCTGCGTTGAACATTTTTCTAAATTCGAACCATAGGTAGGTAAAAAATACAACACATAAATTTGGATGAATAGTACATGCGGACCTGGTTAGTGTCTCTAAGACTTGCCCAAAGATCCTAAACATGATTCTAGTGTGAATTTAACGAGTAAGTTGCGGAATACTTACATTGATTGTTTCAAAACTTTCTTTGTTATAATGGAAGCTCCAAGCTTAATGTTGAGTTTCAAACTCAAGGGTGAGTTTCCCTATCACCTTCTTTTAACTCTTGAAGTGCTAGCTTGCTTGAAATTTTGCAACAACATTTCCAAGGGAGAGAGATGGCTCACGGTTTTTGGTAAGAAAATAGAGAAGATGAATAGTTCCCAACCTTCCAAAAGTTGTGTTTACTTGTTTTAAAAACATGTGTTTATTGTGTGTTAAAGTTGCCTTTTAAATTGCCAACTACTTCCATCACCAATAGTGACTAGTGATGTAAGTCATTGGTCCCACCCATTTAATTCCAAATCTAGTTGGCTTACACAACACACTTTAGGCCCGGTTCGTTTAATCCGACTAAACGAAATTTTTTTCGCTACGTAATTAAATCCAATTTAATTAAATAATAATGCCTAGCAAAATTATTACGAAAGTCGCTTACGAATTAATTCTAAATTAATTCGTAAGCTTGAATTAAAATCCAATTTTAATTCCGTATTGAAATCCAATTTCAATTAATATATCCGATATATTATTTTAGCCCAATTAAATAAATTAAATAGAAAAATCCAATTTAACTATTAAATTTATTTTACCGATTAATTCCAAATTAATCGCGTTCTCTCTTCTAGACGAATTTAATCCTAGATAAATTCTTGTCATAATTAATCCCAGATTAACCTTCTCTCTCATAATTAATCCCATATTAATTCTGTTCGAGTCAAATGTCATCGGTGAATCTTTGGGAAATAATCCAAGAGATCATTGGATATGTTGGCAGTAAATACGGTTATCGGACTATCCGAACACGTGCATACCTGGTACCACATTCTTACCGATTTACAAGACATGGTTGGCTTCTAAGAAAGCACCATGCCTACCCAATTCTCCAGAAATATATTCAACATGGAACATATGTACTCTGTATCAGGCGTAGTATACTAAGTATTACGTATTACGATCCAGTATCGGATGTCACATGCTAGGCCTAGGGCTGGAATTGTGTCTCCCCCGTACAAAGGATATATCGGATCAGTAGCAACTTGTCTCTCTAATCGGATAATCATTACCTAGTCATACTATCCTGATAGCTGCAGTATTTAAGAGTACTAGTTCTGTATCCCTGCGTGATCATCATCTCCATATGACTGGTGTGATACTTCTATCTTGACATCACACCCAATACACTACGATTCTCTGTAAACCCAGAAGAGGCGTACATAAAACCTATTAAAGCCCTGAACGACCAAAACCAAAACGTACTGATTGTCGTAAGTATTAGCGATGCAAGTCTTAGGTTAAGACAACATGCACCTACCCGGATTCGGATTCCTATAGACACATAGTCATACTACCAATGGGATTTCGAGGGGTCTATCCAGAGCGAAGCTGTTCCGGTCCAACGGCTAATAAAACCTCCTATCACACTTGTATAAGTATCCAATACTTAAATATATGAGAACTATGTCTTTAATCTTTCATAACGCGCACAAGTATAATACTAGCCTATTTTACATTATCGATGCCTAGTCTCGATAATATTACGACTAGGGATGACGATACCCTTTCGCTACAAGCCTAGCTTTGTACGTTTGTATGTTGCCATCCATGTCTGTCTTCACCATGAAGACCCATTTGCTACCAATATGCATAATGCCTTCTGGTACATCAACTAGTTTCCAAACTTGGTTGCTATACATGGAATCCATTTCAGACTTAATGACACCTTGCCATGAATGGAGTCGATACCTTGTATCACTTCCTCATACGTAGCTGGTTCGTCTTCCTCAGTTAGATTAATATCTACACGAGGTGAGATCAGAAACCCATACCTCTTAGGTTGTTTTCTGACTCTCTCTGACCTACGCGATTGTTGTGTATTAGAAGATTGTGGAACAGTCTCATCCCTGATGAACTATTCATGTTCCGTAAGGGGATCGGTGCCAGGAATAATATCACTCTGATTTTCATCGAGTTCTACTTTCCTCCCACTTACCACTGTATTTAGGAATTCTTCTAAGGAAAACTGCATGGAGAGCAACAAATATTTTGTTCTCTTATTGGTTGTGGAAATAACATCATTTGGTTTCCCTAGGATAACCAATTACAAATAGGCATTTATCCGATTTAGGTTCCAGTTTGGTGCCATCCAAACTTTTAACATATGACCAGCATACCCAAATCTTCAGGAATGAGAAACCTGATTTCTTTCCTGTCCATATTTCATATTGAGTCTGTTCAACATAATTTGACGGAACCTTATTCAAAATAAGTATTTCACTGTTAAATGCGTATCCCTATAAGGAAATTGGTAGCTCAGTGCGACTCATCATTGACCTTACCATGTCCAACAAAGTTCGGTATCTCCGTTCAGACACAACACTGAATTGAGGTGTTTCGAGAGGAGTCCACTGTGAAAGAATACCATACTCTTTCAAGTAATCGAGAAACTCTTTACAGCCCATTTTACTTAATATTTTGTTTAGTTTCTCGGGTTTGATGAACGTTTTGATATGTTTTAGTTTATTTTGTAGATAAAATATTATTGGGACACAGTGAAATCATTTATGATGAAATGTGGGTAAAATAAGGGCAAAAATTGGACTTGACATATTAATTTTGGAGATTGGAAACTTGAAAGGGCGTTTTATCGAAGTGCAGTTTTGGAAATTCCAATTTTGCGCATCTGTCGTAATTTGGGCATAATGTTTTACTCTGATATCGGATTGAGCTTATTGAAGTTACAGATTAAAGAAAACTCAAAGATCTACAACTTGGAGAGACAAAATAATTTCGAATTCTGAATATTTCATGCCCGAAATTGATGAACCATCCAGAAGTGTGTTGTGTGTAATTATTAAAGTCATTTTCAATCATTTTCAAAGCAAAAAATAAATTAATAAATAAATAGTAAAAATTATCAAATCACCACCAAACATGATGAGCAATTAGTGGAGAAATTAGTGGAGCAATTAATAATGGATTTGGTGGATGATTTGATGGAGGCAAAATTTTGCCTATAAATACCAAGCCATTTCATTTGTAAATTGATACTTTCTTCTAAGGAATTCTTTAAGAATACTAAGAAGATTGTATCTTGTTTATTTATTTATAGCTTTCAGTAACTAATTTCCGCTTTCGCACTTTCTTTTCTTTACTTTTTTCAGTTTTTACTTTCCGCAATTTACTTTTACACACAGTACTTTTCCTTCTTTAATTTTCAGTTTTTACTTTTCAGTAATGAGGAGGTAACTCCCATTTGCTGGGGTAAAAGGTAAAACTTTTATTACTAATATTTAGATTAATCTCCCTTAATTATAATATATAAACTAGTTAAAACTTGACTTAACGAGGATACCGCCATATTGGTCGGTTGGTAATTATTTAAATTGATTTTAACCTGACTAAACTGGATACCGCCTGATTGGTCGGTTGGTAATTAATTATTAATTTGACTTAATCTGGATACCGCCTATATGGCTGGTTGGTAATTATCATGCAAAGTTAATATATTATATTAAGGGAGATATCTAAAATAGAAGTATTAAAAGTGGATCATTTTACCTCAGCATTTTCTTTTATTATACTTTTACTTTATTTACTTTTCAGCAATTTACTTTTCAGCATTTACTTTTCAGCATTTAATTTTCAGTATTTAATTTCAGCATTTACTTTCCGTCATTTATTTTTCAGTAATTTACTTTTCAGCATTTTAGTTTATGTCTTTTATTTTATTTAAGTTTTTACTAGCCCTAATTATGTGTCGTAACTAAGTTAGTTATCTGAGGTTGTGATGAATTCTAATATCACCAGTTTATAGGGGGTTATTTTATAGTTTGGGTAATTTAAAGGTTTACTTATTAATTCTTAAGCTTATGCGTCTTGTTAATTGGCCACTAATAAGATTGATCCGGTAAATCTAAAAGAAACTTGACAAAGGAATTTTAGGTTTCAGCCTTAGACTTAATAGCCCACGATCTTCCTTGAGGATAGATAACCCTTTAATAGATTTCCTTACAGGATAGACACATACCTGTCGGGCGGGGTAGCCATAATTGGAACTTAAACTTAACGAATCAATTTAATTTGGTTGGCATAGACATATGGTTCAATTGGGTTATAATGGGTATTTGCGTCTGATCATCGACCGAGGCTTTCGCATAATTTAGTGTTCCATGTTAGTAAACCGATATATTACACAAAAATGAAATAACCATTTCATCTTTAAAATGATATTGGAAGATTCACAACCCTAGATAGTTTCAGAATATTGAATTTTCTTAAACCTACTTTCGCGTAATTTTATTTAATTGTTTTTAATTTCAAAATCATCACCATTTTAAATCAATCAATCAACATGTTAGATACTAGTAATCATTTGACCTCATAAAATTAATAGATTAGGTATTAAGTCCTCGTGGGATCGATACTTTTTATACTACTTGAACGATACGTGCGCTTGCGTTATACGCGTGTGATTATGCACCGGTCAAGTTTTTGGCGCCGTTGCCGGGGATTTATTTATCTTTCACTATTAGTTTTGAGGTTAGATACCTTTACTTGTATCTAATTTCTTTTTACTTATTGTTTTTGTCTTCACTTGTTTCAGGTTCTCAGATACTTCATGAGATGAACCAGAAGCTTTGAACTCCGACCCCTCGACCCAGAAATTGAAATAACCATCAGATAATTGAGAAGGGAAAGGCGAGAAGGCCAAAAAGCTTTAGTCTATATGGAATCTGAACCTTTGGAAGTTGCACCACCAATACCCATTCGAGACAGAACCATTCCGGTGGTCGACGGCTTCATTTCATGTATTGTACTTCCTCATTTACTAGCAAATGCGTGTGACATCAAAACATGCATTCAGATGATTCAGCAGTCAGTGCAGTTTGAGGGAAATGCAACTGAAGATCCTAATGCCCACATCAGCAACTTCCTGGAAGTTTGTGGCACTTTTAATTATAACAGAGCATCAGAAGAAGCAATGAGACTGTGAGTTTTTCCATATTCCCTGAAAGACAGAGCTAAAGCTTGGCTACATTCGTTACCAGCAGGTTCCATCACAACTTGGAACACTCTAGCCACCAAATTCCTTGCAAAGTACTTTCCACCAGCCAGAACTGCAAAGTTTAGGAATAACATCACATTCTTCGTGCAACAAGATTCAGAATCCCTTTGGGAAGCTTGGGAAAGATTCAAAGATTTACTTCGGAAATGTCCTCATTATGAGATCGCAAAGTGGCTACAAGTCCAAACCTTCTACAATGGACTTTCTGGAATAATAAGAACCACAATTGATGCTGCTGCTGGAGGAGCTTTGATGGCAAAAGGAGAAGACCAGGCCTAGGACTTAATTGAAGAAATGGCCAACAATAATTCTTTATGGCCAACAGAAAGGAGCATGATCCAAAGAATTGCAGGAATTTATGAAGTTGGAGCCAACACAGCACTGAATTCCAAGCTGGATCAGATTTGCAAAATTCTGGAAACTCTTAACATGAAGGTTAATGGTGGATCCGCAAGTTCACCATTTGGAGGAGCACTTGAGTCAGAATCTTTCAACCAACATAAAGAAATAGTGAATTATGTCAACAATTTCAACAGACAGAGGAACAATCCATATTCGAACACCTACAACCCAGGGTGGAGGAATCATCCCAATTTCGCATGGAGCAACAATTCAGGGCAAATGAACAACCCACCACCCGAATTCCAACAACATAACAAATGCTAGGAGCAGGCAAATGAATCAGGAATAATAGAAGTGTTGATGCACTTGAAAAAGATAGAAGCAAAACACGACTCTCAAGCAGCAAGATATGATTCTATGTTTCAATCCCAAGCAATATTAATTCAAAGTCAATCAACTTCTATTAAAGCACTGGAGAATCAAATTGGACAATTGTCCAATGCTCAGCATTACAGACCGCCAGGTAACCTTCCTAGCAACACTGAACCAAATCCGAGGAAAATAGGGAAGGAGCAGTAGCATGCCATCATGTTAAAAAGCGGTACTGAAATCAACAAAGATATTGGAGCCAAAACAACGACTGAGGAAGTTCCAAAAGAAACAAAGTAACAGATGGAGGAAAAGAAGCAAAATAAAAAGAACAGATCACTCCACCTCCACCTTTTCCTCAGCGTCTTCAGTAGAATAATCTGGACAAGAAGTTTGCTCGATTCTTGGAGGTGTTCAAAAAGCTGCATATCAAAATTCCATTTGCAGAAGCGTTGGAACAAATGCCCAGCTATGCAAAATTCATGAAAGACATTCTTTCACGAAAACGGAGATTGGGAGATTATGAGACAGTAGCATTATCAGAAGAATGCAGCGCCATCGTTCAGAGAAAACTTCCTCCAAAGTTGAAAGATCCTGGCAGTTTCACTGTTCCTTGCACCATATGAGAACATGACTTCGGTAAGGCTCTGGGTGATCTAGGTGCGAGTGTTAACTTGATGTATTTTTCTATTTTCAAGAAATTACAAATTGGAGAAACAATGCCAACTTCAGTCTCTCTACAACTTGCTGATAGAACGCTCGTATTTCCAAGAGGCGTAGTTGAGGATGTGCTGGTTAAGGTTGACAAATTAATTTCCCAGCAGATTTTATTATCCTTGATATGGAGGAAGAGGCAGACGTGCCAATCATCCTCGAGAGACCATTCTTGGCTACAAGTCAAACCATTATTGATGTGCAAATATGAGAATTAACCATGAGGGTACATGACCAAGAAGTAACATTTAATGTTTTCAAGGCCATGAATTTCCCAGATGATGAAAAGAAGGAGGAATGTTTTAGAATGTATGTGATACATAGTACCGTTCAGAATTTCAATGCAATGCAAAGTTCTACTGACAAACTTAAAACATGTCAATTGCCTGTGGAGCCTGAAGATAAAACGTCTTTTGCAATGAAAAAGCCAATTCTTGCACTACAAGCAATAGAAGAGAAAAAGTTTCACTAGCTAAACGAATTGGAGGAATTTCACAATCAGCCTTTTGAGGATGCTAAAATATACAAAGAAAAGGGAAGAAAAAGACATGATGAGAAGTTAGTGCGCATACAACTAGAACCAGGGCAGAAGTTACTGTTAAAGAAATCAAGGGTGAAATTCTTCCCATGGAAGCCAAAATCACGGTGGTCAGGTCCATTTGTGATCACCAAAGTTTTACCAGATAGAGCCGTTGAGATATATGATCCTGACTCCAACAAAACATTCAAGGTTAAAAACAAGTGTGTTAAGCACTACTGGGGAGAATCATTTGAGCGACAAAAAGAAATTGTCAAACTTTCAGATCTAGCCTAACGTTCGAGAAGTCACGTCTAACCATCGATGTTAAACTTAGCGCTCACAGGGAGGCAACCCATGCAATTTGGGTATATATTGTGATTTGGTGTGATTTAATTTGGTGTGTTTAGTTTTTGCAGATTAAGACATTTTAGGATAGAAGAAATTCTCAAAAATCTTCACAAGCAATATCCTTCTCTCCCTCAAAACTCTCTGATGAAAGTCTACAAAGCTCGCTTGGAACGGATGAGACTACTGATGATCCATGATATTCCTAATGACATTCGTTGGGTAATCGAAGCACGGGTCCGATTAGCAGGTGAGTATTCTGATTCCTATAATTCTTATTTGCCTGGATTTGGAAGAAGCACCTATGCAAAGAAACGTAGAGTTAAGCAAATGGGTGTTTGTTACAAATGTGTATGCTGGAATTGCAATACTCGTTGTCGTTCTTTAGGAATGGTGTATGATAATCGCGAAGACAAAATTAAATTCAATAGGGACGGCTTGAGTATGGAGTCTTTAGATGATATATCTTCAACTCTTGAGACGCATCATAGTGTATATGTTCATATAGCCATCCGCAAATTACATACACAATTCCAAAAATAAAGACAACAGTTAAGTCTCGGGAATCTGACTCAAAAAGACCATGTTTGCTAATTTATAAGAAAATTGGATGGGAAGCTTGTCCTTGATGCATAGACGTCAATCATGCCGCTAAGTTTCTTGTACATATTATATCTCTTTGTCTTTTCCTAATAATTGAGATTTATTTTGTTGTTTTCTTTTATTTTCTCCTACAGGATCCAGACCTTTTTTACTATCACAATTTATTTTACTGTTTACTAATAATTGTCATTTGGCAGGTACTAGTGCTATTATTTTACTCACCCTTTTCAGGTATTATAAATTCAACTTATCATTGCACTTTTGAAGCCATCCAGAGTAAAACATGGAAGCCACTTCAAGAAGACGAGTTGAAAACATATGTGTATTTTGCGGTATTAGTGTTGGTGTTAAGCCACAATACGTAGAAGCATCACATGAATCGGTTGAGTCTTAGCTACAAGGAATATGCACTTAGTATATGGCGGATGCGATCTTGGACTTATGGGGATCGTTTCAAAAGCTGTACAGGAGGGAGGCAGTCACGTTTTGGGAATCATCCCAAAACCCTTGGAAGAGGAAAATCTTACTGGACCATCAAACGGAGAAGAACTGATCGTGCCAGGTATGTCTGAAGGATTGGTAGAAATGATTAACCGTGCTTATGCTTTAATTGATTTGCCAGGTGGCTTGGGTACATTGGAGGAAATTTTTACAGTGTTGTCTTGGGCGAACATGAACATACACCAGAAACCGCTTGGATTGTACAACGTTGAAGGATTTTATGATTTTCTTTGTGTGTTTCTTGATGATGCCCAGAGAAATGGGTTCGTGTCAAAACCTTTAAAAGAACTCCTCTTCATTGCCAGAACTGCTCCGGATCTAATTGACCAAATCTTAGTCTATGAACCAAAAATTGACCCTATCCATTCAAAGATGAATTGTTGCGAGGACGATCATGGTAAGAGGCGTCAGATTAATCTGGATATTAACCTTTAACTTTTCGTGTAGAATTTCAGCTAACCAGGTACTATCTTCTAAACTCTACTTCTACTTTTTAAGACATTGGGGAAAATGTGTCATTTAGGTTTTGGGGAGGGAATTAGTTGATCAATATCTTTTTTTTTAGTTGTGTGTTGTTTTTATTTTTAGTCCAAAATTGTTTGAAAAATACAAAAAAATTTCAAAAATTGCAAAAATATTATGCCTTTTTTTTTATTTTGAGTAAAAATGTGAAATTGGTAAGAGATAGCTGAGTAAACAGTCTCCACTCCTGAGACGTATCTCAAACCTAATTCGAAACAAGTTAATTTTTGTTTATTTCCTTTTGAATTATTTAATTTGTGAATTCTTCATAATACTGACTAAAATGAATCTTCATATGCTCAGTTGGTAGGTATTATCAACATGCATAGTAATATACGGACATGAGCTATAATTGAAAAGTTTGTAAAGGGTGTTTTAACACCTAGTGCCCTAAAGCCAACTAGTTTGGGAGTCACTGGCCCAAAGCTCGCTACATGGATCAAAGATACTGCAAAAATATATATATCTGAAGTCTGAGTAATTAAGTCCGCAGGGGTGTCTTAACACCTGGTGCCCTAAAGCCAACTGGTTTGGGAGCCACCACCCAACACTTTCTTCATAGACGGAAGGTATTGTATATATAAAAAAAATCAAAAATCAAAGAAAAAAAATCAGAAAAATCAAAAAAATTATTCCATTTCTGCAAAAAGGTGTGAATTCTGATAAAACTTTAGGACAAAAATATTACTCTCTTATCAACTGCACTTGTGACTGTTGTGGGCAAAAATGAGTTGATTAATATTTGTTTGGCTGTGCATGTGGAGAATGGTAAATATAATCAGAGAATTTAATTATTCAGTAATTTAGAAAGAAAGAAAACAACTAGTAACTTGGAGTAGAAGTTTCACCTGATTAGTCACTAATTTCTTTATTCTATTTTCTCTTGTCTTTTTTGCTTTTGTGTGCATTAGTTTTATTATCTTTTTACTTTTGTAAAAGTTTGTGGGTATCATTGATGTAAGCCCTCACGAGACTATAACTCGTCCACTAGGGACACCTAGGGGTTTAAAGGCTTTTGGCATATGCTAAATGCAACCGTGATCCCTACGAAAGTGGCTTAGTTTAATTTTAATTGTTTCATGTATTTTATTTTGTTGTTTTGCTCGAGGGCTAGCAGAATGTTATGTTTGGGGGTGTGATGAGCGGAAAATATATCAATATTTACCGCCCCTTTTACTTAATATTTTGTTTAGTTTCTCGGGTTTGATGAACGTTTTGATATGTTTTAGTTTATTTTACAGATAAAATAATATTGGGACACAATGAAATCATTTATGACGAAATGTGGGTCAAACAAGGGCAAAAGTTGGACTTGACATATTAATTTTGGAGATTGGAAACTTGAAAGGGCGTTTTATCGAAGTGCAGTTTTGGAAATTCCAATTTTGCGCATCTGTCTTATTTTGGGCATAACGTTTTACTCCGATATCGGATTGAGCTTATTCAAGTTCCAGATTAAAGAAAACTCAAAGATCTACAACTTGGAAAGACAAAATAATTTCGAATTCTGAAGATTTCGTGCCCGAAATCGATGAACCATATAGAAGTGTGTTGTGTGTAATTATTAAAGTCATTTTCAATCATTTTCAAAGCAAAAATAAATTAATAAATAAATAATAAAAATTATCAAATCACCACCAAACATGATGAGCAATTAGTGGAGCAATTAGTGGAGAAATTAATATTGGATTTGGTGGATGATTTGATGGAGGTAAAATTTTGCCTATAAATTCCAAGCCATTTCATTTGTAAATTGATACTTTCTTCTAAGGAATTCCTTAAGAATACTAAGAAGATTGTATCTTGTTTGTTTATTTATAGCTTTCATTAATTAATTTCCTTTTTGGCACTTTCTTTTCTTTACTTTTCAGTTTGTACTTTCCGCAATTTACTTTTACGCACAATACTTTTCTTTCTTTAATTTTCAGTTTTTACTTTTCAGTAATGAGGAGGTAACTCCCATTTGCTGAGGTAAAAGGTAAAACTTTTATTACTAATATTTAGATTAATCTCCCTTAATATAATATATAAACTAGTTAAAACCTGACTTAACGAGGATACCTCCATATTGGTCGGTTGGTAATTATTTAAATTGGTTTTAACCTGACTAAACTGGATACAGCCTGATTGGTCGGTTGGTAATTAATTATTAATTTGAATTAATCTGGATACCGCCTATATGGCTGGTTGGTAATTATCATGCAAAGTTAATATATTATATTAAGGGAGATATCTAAAATAGAAGTAATAAAAGTGGATCATTTTACCTCAGCATTTTCTTTTATTGTACTTTTACTTTATTTACTTTTCAGCAATTTACTTTCGACCAAGAGCTGTATTATTACAAAGTAATGCCCTTTGAACTGAAGAATGTCGGGGCCAAATATAAGAGGTTGGTGAACAAGGCCTTCAATTCATTCATTGAAAAACAATGTAGGTATATGTTGACGACATGACCATGAAGACTGTCATGCCGGATGACCATCTAGCGACCTCAAAGGGACATTTGAGCTCATGAGAAAGCACAATATGAGGTTGAATCCGAATAAATGTGCCTTCGGGGTATCTTTAGGAAAATTATTGGGATACATGGTCAACGCAAGGGACATCGAATCAAATTCATCAAAAATCAAGGCAGTGTTTGATCTAAAACCTCACAGAATGCCGGATGACCAGAGCTTAACTGGTCGGGTGCCGGCGCTCAACCGATTCATCTATAAAGCCACTAACAAGTGTCATGCCTTTTTCTAGCTAATCAAGAAGGCTAAGAAAGAAGTCAACTGAATGAGCGGTTAGTTGACCCAACCCCCAATTCTCGCTAAGCCAATTCGCAGGGAGATGTTATACATGTACATAGTTATTTCTGAATATGTTGTAAGCTGGCTATTAGTACAGATAATAGACAAAATCCAGAAACTGGTGTACTAAACTAGAAAAGCCCTACTGGAAGTGAAAACTTGATACTCGGCCTACTAGTTGGTGGCTCTGTCCTTGGTCACTGCAGCGAGGAAGTTACGCCTCTATTACCAGGCTCACCCCATCATGGTGTATACCGACCACCCACTGAGATAGATATTGTATAAACTGGAGACCTCGGACCGTCTTGTGAAATAGCCTGTAGAGATCACTGAGAATGACATATCTCATCTGCCCAGGGTGTCGATCAAGGGGAAAGCACTAATAGATTTTGTCGCAAAGTTCACCGGCCCCCGGGTTAATATGGTAGGGGAGAGAAAATAAGAGCTGTTTGTGGATGGGTCGGTTAGCACACAAGGATATGGTGCCAGGGTAATCCTAAGGAGTGATGAAGGTGAAGAGTTGAACTTTGCATTGAGATTTACCTTCGAAGCAATAAACAATGAGGCATATGTAGACAACAAAACTTGGGCGACGTTGTTCTAGGCTCGCGGCCTAGTTGGGAGTACGAAATAACATGGAGTCGCCACCCGGTGTGAACCGGGACAAAGATTTAAGGCCGCACTCACCCCTCACAAGGGAAGACCTTAAACCGTTGGGTTCAGAATGGTCCCTTACTTATGTCACTTGTAATGATGTGATTTGTGCAATAAATTAACTGAATCTATGCAACATATATGCTCGAGAATAACTTAGATCTAATATGCATTCATCAAAATAACTCATAATCTAAGTTTGCATGCTTGAAAAGTAAATCATTAAACGGCAAACACAATACCATACAATGAGCATATTGAACCATCAAAACAAAATAAACAAATAACTATTCAAACATAAACATAAACTAAACAAAATATCATGCCTAAAAATAACGTAATCATGCTTCGAAAATAAATAATAAACTAAACTAAATCATGCTTTAAATAATAAATAAATAACCTACGGACTATAGCATGCTCAAATACAAGTTTGGATGAGACGAAATACGTGTCTCTTAAGTGGTACGTGGCGTTGTATCCCGAGTACAAACCACACTACCGTCCATTTGGATTCGGCTACTGAATTTACGTCCGGGTTTCCATCCTATATACCACAAAAGGGAACACATATTCTGCTCATCCAACAATCACATCATGCCTCAAACGACTCTCATGCGATAATATTTTTAAAATAAACAAAATAAACGAAAGATAATAAATAAAAGGGTGCCCTCAGGTCTAACCTCTTTTGTCGTCTCACGAAAGGGCGTTACACGGCCGTCGGAAGGATTATTGCTCCGTAACTTTTCTGGTTCACTAATCCAACGTTTCTCATCGCTGTTTCGCTGTTTGGGCTGCTGTTTTCACTCATTTCGCTGCTGTTTTTGTTGTATTTTCTGGTCACTATTTTTGGTAATTAGGGGACTGTTTTGGCGGTTTTTTAGGGGCAGTTTTGGGTTAATTTGGGGATTGTTTTGTGCAGTGAGGGGACTTGGCGTGAGGCAGTGAATGGCTTATTTATGGTGTGCGTTGGAGGCAGTGAGTGGCTTTCGTGAGTTGTGTGAAGGTTGAGGGGCTGTTGAAGGGCTTACGTGAGTTGTGTGAGTTGGAGGGGCTGTTGAAGGTTGAGGCAGTTGGGGATTAGCGTGAAGGATGAAGGGCAAGGGGATTTCAAGTGAGTGGAGAGATAGTTGTATAGGTGGCGCTAGTGTATGGGTGGTAACGTGAGGTCATGGGGCATTAGATGAGGGTAATTTGCTTGCGTGAATGGAGGCTGGCTGCGCAGGGAAATTTATATCGTGAAGACGGTTGGCTACTGTGAGGGAAATTTTTAGGCTGCGTGAGTGGGTAATTGGTTACCGCCTGTGTGGGGTTTGGTTGTTGCGTGAGTGGGTAATTGGTGAAGGGTTTAGGTGCGGCAATTGAAGCAGTTTATTTTTTGTGTTTTTCGTGGGAATGAGCCAGCCAGGGTTTGAATGTGTGGAGATGGGTTATTTTTATAGGCAAGAGGATGGTTTTACCTTGTTGGGGAAGGAATAGGATTTGTGAGATATTCTTTTAATTAAAATGTGATAGGGGAAATCCTTAATTAAGGGAAGTGATTTGATTTTTTCTTTTTAGTTAAAGATATGATTTAGTTTAATTAGGCAAGGAATCCATGGGATTTATTTAAATTAGTAGGTGATTTAATTAAATTAGGAATGTGATTTATTTTAATTAGGAATGTCATTTATGGAATTTATATTTTAATTTGGGAAATGAATTTTAATTTTTGACATGTGTTTTATTTAATTTAATTGGATTTATTTAGTTTAGGGATGTTATTTAATTTAATTTAATTTAAGTTTAATTTAATTAGTTTTAATTTAATTTGTGACATGTATTTTAAATGTTTTAATTATTTAATTTGTGAGATGTGTTTTAAATGTTTTAATTATTTTTGGATGTGATTTAATGGGTTTGGTGTGTTTAAAAACAGATGTCCAACAAGCGAACCCGAAGCGAAACAGGCGAGTTAAATCTGACAAAATGCTAATTTCCAACTTTACCCTTCCAACGTCCGTTTCCCGCGGCTTTCACAACTAAAGAGGTATTGTCTCCATACGAGACTCATCATCGGGCTGATATGCAAAAATGCAATGCCTACAGTCGCCCCCACTTTGATGGGACTTGTGCAGTGTGTGACAATGACAATCCTATCAAAGTACGTGCAATGCGTTTTTACTTACCTGGCTCGCCAGCTGTCACCTGGTCTGCCTGCTGTGCTAATTTGATAATGCTAAACCCCGTACCTATGGCGTCGCGGTTGCGTCTTCGTACCTAGAGTGCTGCAGTGATGATGTTGGTTGTCTGGATACTAACCCCGTACCTAGGGTGTCGCAGTGACGTCTCCGTACCTAGAGAGCCACAAAATGTCTGAATAGTCCACATGCCGTACCTGGCGTGCTAACCCCGTATCTAGGGCGTCGCTGTGGTCTGAATGCTAACCCCGTACCTAGGGTGTCGCAGTGACGTCTCCGTACCTAGAGAACAACAAAATGTCTGAATAGTCCACATGCCGTACCTGGCGTGCTAACCCCGTACCTAGGGCATCGCTGTGGTCTGAATGCTAACCCCGTACCTAGGGTGTCGTAGTGACGTCTCCGTACCTAGAGAGCCACAAAATGTCTGAATGGTCCACATGTCGTACCTGGCGTGCTAACCCCGTACCTAGGGCGTCGCTGTGGTCTGAATGCTAACCCCGTACCTAGGGTGTCGTAGTGACGTCTCCGTACCTAGAAAGCCACAAATGTCTGAATAGTCTACATGCCGTACATGGAGTGCTAACCCCGTACCTAGGGCGTCGCTGTGGTCTGAATGCTAACCCCGTACCTAGGGTGTCGTAGTGACGTCTCCGTACCTAGAGAGCCACAAAATGTCTGAGTGCTAACCCCGTACCTAGGGTGTCGCGGTGACGCCTCCGTACCGAGAGTGCCATAAATGTCTGAGTGCTAACCCCGTACCTAGGGTGTCGCGGTGACGCCTCCGTACCTAGAGTGCCACAAATGTTTGAGTGCTAACCCCGTAACTAGGGTGTCGCGGTGACGTCTCCGTACCTAGAGAGCCACAAATGTCTGATGCTGATAATGATGTGGGCCTCGCCCCCAGAGTACCATACCCGGCGTGCCATTCTCGGCGTGTCCATTCCCGGACTATATCTCTATTCTCGGAGTGCCATTCCCGGCGTGCCATTCTCGGCGTGCTCATTCTTGAGCTGTCCATTCCCGGACTATATCTCTATTCTCGGAGTGCCATTCTCGGCGTACCATTCTCGGCGTGCTAATTCTTGAGCTGTCCATCCATTCCGGACTATATCTCCATTCTCGGAGTGCCATTCCGGCAGAACTGATCTGATGTGATGTGGGCCTTGCCCCCAGAATGCCATACCCGGCCAAACTGATGTTGATGCCGATCTTCCATTCTCAGAGTGCCATTCTCGGCGTGCTCATTCTCGAGCTGTCCATTCCCGGACTATATCTCCATTCTCGGAGTGCCATTCCCGGCGTGCCATTCTCGGCGTGCTCATTCTTGAGCTGTCCATTCCCGGACTATATCTCCATTCTCGGAGTGCTATTCCCGGTAGAACTGATCTGATGTGATGTGGGCCTCGCCCCAATAATGCCATACCCGGTAGAACTGATCTGATGCTATGTGGGCCTTCCCCTCAGAATGCCATACCCTGCAGAAACTGATCTGATGCTATGTGGGCCTCACCCCCATAATTCTATATCTGGCAGGACTGATCTGATGTAATGTGGGCCTCGCCCCCAGAATGCCATACCAGGCAATGCTGATACTGATGTAATGTGGGCCTCGACCCCAGAATGCCATACCCGGAAAGACTCATACTGATAAAGATGTGGGCCTCGCCCCGAGAGTGCCATACCCGGCAAGACTGATACTGATGCTATTACGGGCCTCGCCCCAAACTGATGCTGATGTGGACCTCGCCCTAAACTGATGCTGATGTAGGCCTCGACCCTGAGATTCATTCCAATTCTGACGACATGGGCCTCGGCCCTGAGATTCATTCCAAATTCTGAAGACGTGGGCCTCGGCCCTGGGATTCATTCCAAATTCTAAAGATGTGGGCCTCGGCCCTGGGATTCATTCCCTGGATTCATTCCAAATTCTGACAACGTGGGCCTCGGCCCTGGGATTCATTCTCTGGATTCATTCCAAATTCTGATAAGGTGAGAACATGGTGTGGGGTACGCATGTGTTCGAATATTCCGATAACCGTATTTACTGCCAACATATCCAGGAATCTTTTGGATCGATTCCCAAAGATTCACCAAAGAGATTTGACTCAGATAGAATTAATCTGGGATTAATTGCAGCAAGAATTAATCTGGGATTAAATTTGTATAGAAGAGAGAACGCGATTAATTTAGAATTAATCGATAAAATAAATTTAATAGTTAATTTGGATTTTTCTATTTAATTTATTTATTTGTGGCTAAAATAATATATCGGATATATTAATTGAAATCGAATTTCAATACGAAGTTAAAATTGGATTTTAATTCGGGCGAACAAATTTATTTAGAATTAATTCGAAAGCGACTAATGTAATAATTTTGCGAGGAATAATTATTTAATTAAATTGGATTTAATTATGGTGCGATGGAAAATTCGTTTAATTTGGAATTAAACGAACCCGATAAAATTGCCTAAGTCAAGTTGTGTGTTGAGGAAGCCAACTCAAATTTTGAATTTAAAATGTGGTTGGACCACATGACTTACATCAAAGGTCAAAACTTGATGGAAGTAGTTGGCTTAATTAATTTTATGCTTTGAATACACAACCACCGAGTTTTTGGAAAACAACCAACACTCTCTCTTCTTCCTTACAATGGCTGAATGCTTCTATTCTTTCTAATGAAATTTTGCTTCAAAATTTCAACAAAGCTAGCACTTGGAGGAGTCAAATGAGGTGATAGGGAAACTCACCCAAGGAACAAACAATACAAACAACAAGCTTGGAGCTTCATCCAAAGAAGAAATTTCAAATTTCTCCATTGATCAATGTAAGTGTTTCCGCCACTTTACTTGATTATTTCACACATATAATTACATTTAGGATCTTGTTGTTGGGTTCTCCTAGAACATGACAAGGATCTATTAAGCATAAAATTGTGTGAATAATCAACGAAGTTTGTGGAAAAATCACTTACATTGATCGGTTTGTGGATGTAGAGATAACAAAAAATTTACAACCTTTGAGAAGTGCACCAAGCCCTCCTTTGTATGAATGTTGAGCTCCAAGCTTTGATCTTTGAATTCCAAACTCAAGGGGATAGTTTCCCTATCACCTTTGTGATGAGTGGTATTTCTATCACTATTTCCCACTCATTTAACCTAATATTTTGTATAGTTTCTTGAGTTTTGTGAATATTTTGATGTGTTTTGTGTTATTTTGCAGATAAATAAAGTTTCAGGACATTCTGGAGATGTTTTGGGGCAAAATGGACAAAATTGGACAAAAAGGGCAAAATCGTCATTTCAGCGTCGCGACGCTGAAGCCTTGCGCGTCGCGACGCCCAGAGTGCGCCGAATCTGCTAAAATGCGCCTGGTCAACGGGTCAGAATTTGAGAAGTTTGACTTTTCTAACGTGCGCCGTGCCACGTGTCACCATCACAGAAGATCTGCTAACGTGCACCGCGTGCCACGTGTCAACAAATCAACGAGCCGCCTTCAGAAGCCGCCTTGCCACGTGTCGCCACGTCGCCTTCCACATCGTCAGCGTGACGCAAACAATGACGTCATGAATAGTTGACACGTCAGCGTGACGCAAGCAATGACGTCATGAACAGTGCCACGTCATCGGATAGGATTCTGAGCCGACCAACCAGCGCGTGACACGTGTCATACTGTACCCAGCGTCGTAACGCTAGTGCAATTTGGGCGTCGCGACGCTGGACCCTTACTCGAGCCTATAAATAGAGATCGAATTTTCAGTTTTCATTGTACCATTCTCTCTCACTTCTTAGTTCTAAATTGAGAGTTTCTCTCTCTAGTTCTTTAAATTCAAGTTTTGTAATTACTTTTTTTAATAGTAATAGTAATTTCTTTCTTAAACTTTTTCGGTTATTACTATTACTATGAGAAGGTAACTTCTCTATGCTAAGGTAATAAGGTAATTCTTTTACTATTGCCTTTTAGATTAATCTCCCTAAATATAATATATAATCTATTTAAAATTTGACTTAATGAGGATACCGCCATAATGGTCGGTTGGTTATTAAAATTTCTATTCCGCCTTTATGGCTGGTATATTGTTGTTCCGCCTTTATGGCTGGTATATTGTTGTTCCGCCTTTATGGCTGGTATATTGTTGTTCCGCCTTTATGGCTGGTTTATTAACAAATATTACCGCCTTTATGGCTGGTTGGAAAATTATCACAAGTTTATATATTATATAATGGGAGATATCTAAATAGTAATTAGTAAAAGTTAATTCATTTTACCTTAGCATTTCATTTCATTGCATTTCTACTTTACCACAATTTTACTTTCGGCATTTTTTAACTTTATGTATTTTATTTTACTAGCCCTAGCTATGTGTCATAACTAAGTTAGTATCTAGGGTTGTGATGAAATTCAATATCACGGGTTATAAGGGTTAGATTATAATTTGGGTAATATAAAAGAGTTATTTATTGAGTCTTAATCTTAATGCTTTTTATTAACTGGCCATTAATAAAATTGACTAAATAAAACTTAAAATGAACTAGAAATGGAGATTTTAAGTTAAAGACCACAGACTTAACAACCCACGATCTTCTTTAAGGATAGATAAACCTTTAATAGATTTCCTTACAGGATAGGAATATACCTGTTGGGCGGGGGTAATCATAATTGGAATTCAATCTTAATGAATCTAGGTAATTTAATTGACATAGACATATGGTTCAATTTGATTATTCTAGGTATTTGTAAATGATCGTTCGAAAGAGGCTTTTACATAATTTAGTATTCCAGATTAATAACTCAATATTTTACCCAGCTATGATTTAACTACTTCATCATTTAATAAGTATTGGAGAATTCACAACCCTAGATAGTTTTAATTCTCATTAATCTACTCTCAATTCTTTTACTTGTTTTAAATTTAGTATCATCGTCATTTTAATCAAACAATTGTTAGATATCAGTAATCACTTAACCTCATAAAATTAATAGAATAGGTAATAAGTCCTCGTGGGATCGATATCTTTTTATACTACTTGAACGATACGTGCGCTTGCGTTTAACGTGTGTGATTACGCCGGTCAAGTTTTTGGCGCCGTTGCCGGGGACTTCTTTATCTTTTACTATTAGTTTAAAGGTTAGAAACGTTACTTGTGTCTAATTTTTCCTTTTTACTTATTACTTTCGTTTTATTGTGTTTCAGGTTATCACAATCTTAATGAGACGAACCAGAAGCTTTGAACTACAACCGCTTGACCCATAAATTGAAAGAACCATCAGACAATTGAGAAGAGAAAGGCGACAAGGCCAAGAAGCAATTATTAACATGGAACCTGAACCTTTGCAAGTTGCACCACCAATTCCTATTCGAGACAGAACAATTCCGGTGGTTGACAGACTCATTTCATGTATTGTACTTCCTCCCTTACCAGCAAATGTAGGTGACATCAAAACTTGCATTCAGATGATACAACAATCAGTACAATTTGGAGGGAATGCAACTGAAGATCCTAATGCCCACATCAGCAACTTCCTGGAAGTTTGCGGTACTTTCATTACAACCGAGAAGCTGAAGAAGCAATGCGACTTCGTGTTTTTCCATACTCTTTGCAGAGGTAAAGCTTGGCTACATTCACTACCAGCTGGTTCCATCACCACTTGGAACGCTTTAGCCACCAAATTTCTTGCAAAGTACTTTCCACCAGCCAGAACTGGAAAGTTGAGGAATGACATCACATCCTTTGTACAACAAGAATCAGAAACTCTCTACGAAGCTTGGGAAAGGTACAAAGATTTGCTCAGGAAATGTCCTCACCATGAGATTCCAAAATGGCTTCAAGTCCAAACATTCTATAATGGACTTTCTGGAATAATGAGAACCGCAATTGATGCTGCTGCTGGAGGAGCTTTAATGGCAAAAGGAGAAGATCAAGCCTGGGAACTAATCGAAGAAATGGCCAACAACAACTCTTTGTGGCCAACTGAAAGAAGCTTGATTCAAAGAATTGCAAGAATATATGAGGTTGGAGCTAATACAGCAGTCAACACCAAGCTGGATCAGATATGCAAATTCATGGAGACTCTTACCATTGGATCCACAAGTTCAGGAGCACCAGAATCAAATCAACATGAAGAAACGGTGAATTATGTCAACAATTTCAATAGGCAGGGGAACAATCCATATTCCAACACCTACAACCCAGGGTGGAGGAATCATCCTAATTTTTCATGGAGCAACAATTCAGGCCAACAACAGAACTATCCACCACCTGGATTTCAGCAACATAACAAAGGCCAGTAGCAGACAAATGAACCAGGAATAATAGAAGTGTTGGCTCAGTTAAAAAAGTACGATGCTATGTTTCAAAGCCAATCTGCTTCCATCAAAGCACTAGAGAATCAAATTGGACAACTGGCCAATGCTCAGAGTTACAGACCGCCAGGTAATCTTCCCAGCAACACAGAACCAAATCCAAGGAACATGGGAAATGAGCAATGTAATGCCATCATGTTAAAAAGTGGTACTGAAATCAACAAAGATGTTGGAGCCAAAACAGTTGCTGAGGAATTTCCAAAAGAAGCTGAACAACAGATGAAGGAAAAAAGAAGCAAAGGAAAAAGAACATATCACTCCACCTCCACCTTTTCCTCAGCGTCTTCAGAAAAGCAAACTGGACAAGCAGTTTGCTCGATTCTTGGAGGTTTTCAAAAAGCTGCACATCAACATCCCTTTTGCAGAAGCTTGGAAAAAATGCCCAGCTATGTAAAATTCATGAAAGACATTCTTTCACGAAAACGGAAATTGGAAGATTACGAGACAGTAGCATTGACAGAAGAATGCAGCGCCATCATTCAGAGGAAACTCCCCCGAAGTTGAAAGATACTGGCAGTTTCACCATTCCTTGCATCATAGGAGAACATAACTTGGTAAGGCTTTATGTGATTTAGGTGCAAGTATTAATTTGATGCCTTTTTCTATTTTCAGGAAACTACAAATTGGAGAAACAATGCCAACTTCAGTCTCTCTACAACTTGCTGATAGAACGCTTGTATTGCCAAGAGGCGTAGTTGAGAATGTGCTGGTCAAAGTTGACAAATTCATTTTCCCAGCAGATTTTATTGTCCTTGATATGGAGGAAGACGCAGACGTGCCAATCATCCTCGGAAGACCATTCTTGGCTACAGGTCGAACCATTATTGATGTACAAAAAGGAGAATTAACCATGAGGGTACAGGACCAAGAAGTAACATTCAATGTTTTCAAGGCCATGAATTTACCAGACGATGAAAAGAAGGAGGAATGTTTCAGACTTGATGTGATACACAGTACCATTCAGAACTCCAATGCAATGCAAAGTTTACTGACAAACTTAAAACATGTCAATTGTCTGTGGAGCCTGAAGATAAAGCGTATTTTGTACTGAAAGAGCCAATTCTTGCACAACAAGCACAGAAGAGAAAAAGATCACCAGCTCAACGAATGGGAGGAATTTCACAAACAGCCTTTTGAGGATGCCAAATTATACAAAGAAAAGGCAAAGAAAAGACATGATGAGAAATTAGTGCGCATACAACTGGAACCAGGGCAGAAGGTACTGTTAAACAAATCAAGGGGGAAATTCTTCCCTTGGAAGCCAAAATCACGGTGGTCAGGTCCATTTGTGATCACCAAAGTTTTTCCAGATAGAGCCGTTGAGATACATGATCCTGACTCCAACAAAACTTTCAAAGTTAAGAACAGGCGTGTTAAGCACTACTGGGGAGAAACGTTGGAACGACAAAAAGAAAGTGTCACACTTTCAGATCCAGCATAAAGTTCAGGCAGTCACGTCTAGCTGACGACCATTAAACTTAGCGCTCGCAGGGAGGCAACCCATGCAAATTTAGTATATATTGCAATTTGGTGTGATTTTATTTTGTGTGTTTAGTATTTGCAGATAAAGAAATTTCAAAATGGAAGAAGCTATCGCAAGTCTTCACAAGCAATTTCCTTCTCTCCCTCAAAAATCTCTGATGAAAGTTTACAAAGCTCGCTTGGAACGAATGAGACTACTAATGATCAAAGGTATTCCTACTGATATTTGTTGGGTAATCGAAGCACGAATCCGTCTAGCAGGTGAGTTTTCTGAGACTTGTAGTTCTTATTTACCTGGTTTTGGAAGAAGCACATATGCAAAGAAACGTAGAGCTAAGCAAATAAGTGTTTGTTACAAATGTGCGCGTTGGAATTGCAATACTCGTTGTCGTTCTTTAGGAATGGTGTCTGATAATCGTGAAGATAAAATTAAATTCATTAGGGATGGCTTGAGTAAGGAGTCTTTAGATGATATTCTTCGACTCTTGAGACGCATCCCAGTGGATATGTTCATATAGCCATTCACAATTACAACACAATTCCAAAAAGAAAGACAACAATTAAGTCTAGGGAATCTGACTCAAAAAGACCCTGTTTGCCAATTTATAAGAAAATTGGATGGGAAGCTTGTTCCTGACGCATAGATGTAAATCAAGCCGTTACTTTTCTTGTACATATTATATCTCTTTGTCTTTTTCTAGTAATTGATTTGTTTTATTGTTTTCCGACAGGATCCAGATCTTTTTGACTATCACGATCTATTTTATTATTTTGCTACTAATCGTCATTCGGAAGATACTTGTGCTATTATTTATTTCACCCTTTTCAGGTACTATAAATTCAACTCATCATTGCACTTTTGAAGACATCCATAAAAAAAATGGAAGCCACTTCAAGAAGACAAGTTGAAAACATTTGTGTGTTTTGCGGTAGTACTGTTGGTACTAAACCACAATACATAGAAGCAGCACATGAATTGGGTCGAGTCTTAGCAGCAAGGAATATGCACTTAATATATGGTGGAGGTAATCTTGGACTTATGGGGATCGTTTCAAAGGCTGTACAGGAAGGAGGCAGTCACGTTTTGGGAATCGTCCCAAAACCATTGGCAGAGGCAAATCTTATTGAACCAACAAACGGAGAAGAACTAATTGTGCCAGGATGTCGTCTGAACGACTGGTAGAAATGATTAACTGTTCTGATGCTTTTATTGCTTTGCCAGGTGGCTTGGGTACATTGGAGGAAATTTTTATTGTACTATCTTGGGCGAACCTGAACATACACCAGAAACCAATTGGGCTGTACAACGTTGATGGGTTTTACGATTTTCTTTGTGTGTTTCTTGATGATGCTCGGAGAAATGGGTTCGTGTCAAAGCCTATGAAAGAATTCCTCTTTACTGCCAGAACTGCACCGGATCTAATAGACCAACTCATAGCCTATGAACCGAAAGTTGATCCTATCATTTCAAAGATAAAATGGTCCGAGGACGATCGTGGTAAGAAGCGTCGAATTAATCTGGATCTTAACCTTTAATTTCCTGTAGAATTTCAACTAATCAGGTACGATTTTCTAAACACTTCTTCTACTGTTTAAGACATTGGGGACAATGTCTCATTTAGGTTTGGGGGTGAGGAATAGTTAATAGTACTTGTTTGTATTGTGTTTTTATTTCTAGTCCAAATTTTTTCGAAAAATACAAAAAAATTAAAAAATTAATAAAAAACAAAGGGCATATTTAAAGCTAGGTGATGGTTTGGTGTCTTCCTTCACTCACTACCTTTTTATAAGGAAAAGCTGTGTGGAGGCACCTAGAATCATTCACTTGTAGCGTGTTGTGACAGACTAGTTTGGAGGACTCGTTGTTTATTCCTGACAACAAGCGATAAGAGCCTAAGGGGCTTGGGTATTTAAGTGAGCCTCGCTCCACCTTCCCTCTGGGGAATCTACAACGGGAAGTCCATTCGACAGTTAGTCACACACCATAAACTGAGCCTTTGATTAAACTTTAAAAAAAAAACATGTAAATTATAGTTATATGACCAGTAGAAATGTTTTGTTGTTATGTTGACTAAAAAGATGAAATTGGTAAGAAATAGCTGTGTAAGGAATTTCCACTCCTGAGACGTATTTCAAACTAATTCAAAACAAGTTAATTTTTGTTTATTCACTTTTGAATTATTAAATCTGTAAATTCTCCATAAAACTGACTAAAATGAATCTTCATATACTTAGTTAGCAGATATTATCAACATACATGATAACATACAGACCAAGCTAAAATTGAAAAGTTTGTAATATCCAGTACTCTAGTTCATTGGAGGAAACATCTAAAAAAAAATATTGATGGAATAAAAAAAAAAAAAAAAAAAAAAACATATGAGATCCGAGTTATTAAGTCTGTAAGGGTATTTTAATACCTAATGCCCTAAAACCAACTGGTTTGGGAGTCATTGGCCAAAACTCGTTACATGGATCAAAAATGATAAATTTTTTTTATATATATGTATATATATCTGAAGTCTGAGTGATTAAGTCCTTAGAGGTGTCTTAACACCTGATGCCCTAAAGCCAACTGGTTTGGGAGTCACCGACCTAAAGCTCGCTACATAGATGGAAGATATTATAAATAAATAAAAAAAAAATCAAAGAAAAAAATCAGAAAAATCAGAAAATTTATTCCATTACTACAAAAAGGTGTGAAATCTAATAGAACTTTAGGACAAAAATATTACTCTCTTATCAACTGCACTTATGACTGTTGTGGGCAAAAATGAGTTGTTTAATATTTTGTTGACTGTGTATATGAAGAATGGTAAAAATAATCGGAGAATTTACTTATTCAGTAATTTAAAATGAAAACAAACATCTAGTAACTTGGATTAGAAATTTCACCTGATTAGTCACTAACATCTTTATTCTCTTTTCGCTTGTCTTTTTGCTTTTGTGTGCATTAGTTTCACTACATTTTACTTTTATAAAATGTTTGTGGGTATCATTGCTGTAAACCCTCACGAGACTACAACTCGTCCACTAGGGACACCTAGGGGTTTAAAGGCTTGTTGCATATGCTAAATGCAATTGTGATCCCTACGAAAGTGGCTTAGTTAATTTATTTATGTTATTTTATATTTTGCTCGAGGACTAGCAAAATGTTAGGTTTGGGGGTGTGATGAGTGGTATTTCTATCACTATTTCCCACTCATTTAACCTAATATTTTGTATAGTTTCTTGAGTTTTGTGAATATCTTGATGTGTTTTTGTGTTATTTTGCAGATAAATAAAGTTTCAGGACATTCTGGAGATGTTTGGGGCAAAATGGACAAAATTGGACAAAAATGGCAAAATCGTCATTTCAGCGTCGCGACGCTGAAGCCTTGCGCGTCGCGACGCCCAGAGTGCGCCGAATCTGCTAAAATGCGCCTGTCAACGGTCAGAATTTGAGAAGTTTGACTTTGCTAACGTGCGCCGTGCCACGTGTCACCATCACAGAAGATCTGCTAATGTGCACCGCGTGCCACGTGTCAACAAATCAACGAGCCGCCTTCAGAAGCCGCCTTGCCACGTGTCGCCACGTCGCCTTCCACATCGTCAGCGTGACGCAAGCAATGACGTCATGAACAGTTGACATGTCAGTGTGACACAAGCAATGATGTCATGAACAGTGCCACGTCATCGGATAAGATTCTGAGCCGACCAACCAGCGCGTGACACGTGTCGTACTGTACCCAGCGTCGCAACGCTAGTGCAATTTGGGCGTCGCGACGCCGGACCCTTACTCGAGCCTATAAATAGAGATCGAATTTTCAGTTTCATGTACCATTCTCTCTCACTTCTTAGTTCTAAATTGAGAGTTTCTCTCTCTAGTTCTTTAAATTCAAGTTTTGTAATTACTTTTTAATAGTAATAGTAATTTCTTTCTTAAACTTTTTCGGTTTTTACTATTACTATGAGAAGGTAACTTCTCTATGCTAAGGTAATAAGGTAATCTTTTACTATTACTTTTTAGATTAATCTCCCTAAATATAATATATAATCTATTTAAAATTTGACTTAATGAGGATACCGCCATAATGGTCGGTTGGTTATTAAAATTTCTATTCCGCCTTTATGGCTGGTATATTGTTGTTCTGCCTTTATGGCTGTTATATTGTTGTTCCGCCTTTATGGCTGGTATGGTTGTTCCACCTTTATGTTGGTTTATTAACAAATATTACCGCCTTTATGGCTGGTTGGAAAATTATCACAAGTTTATATATTATATAATGGGAGATATCTAAATAGTAATTAGTAAAAGTTAATTCCTTTTACCTTAGCATTTCATTTCATTGCATTTCTACTTTACCACAATTTTACTTTCGGCATTTTTTACTTTATGTATTTTATTTTACTAGCCCTAGCTATGTGTCATAACTAAGTTAGTATCTAGGGTTGTGATGAAATTCAATATCACGGTTATAAGGGTTAGATTATAATTTGGGTAATATAAAAGAGTTATTTATTGAGTCTTAATCTTAATGCTTTTTATTAACTGGCCATTAATAAAATTGACTAAATAAAACTTAAAATGAACTAGAAATGAGATTTTAAGTTAAAGACCACAGACTTAACAACCCACGATCTTCTTTAAGGATAGATAAACCTTTAATAGATTTCCTTACAGGATAGGAATATACCTATTGGGCGGGGGTAATCATAATTGGAATTCAATCTTAATGAATCTAGGTAATTTAATTGACATAGACATATGGTTCAATTTGATTATTCTAGGTATTTGTAAATGATCGTTCGAAAGAGGCTTTTACATAATTTAGTATTCCAGATTAATAACTCAATATTTTACCCAGCTATGATTTAACTACTTCATCATTTAATAATTATTGGAGAATTCACAACCCTAGATAGTTTTAATTCTCATTAATCTACTCTCAATCTTTTACTTGTGTTTAAATTTAGTATCATCGTCATTTTAATCAAACAACTTGTTAGATATCAGTAATCACTTAACCTCATAAAATTAATAGAATAGGTAATAAGTCCTCGTGGGATCGATATCTTTTTATATACTACTGAACGATACGTGCGCTTGCGTTTAACGTGTGTGATTACGCCGGTCACTTGTATGACTCATTTTGTGCTAGCAATGAAGAAATTTTGAAACAAAATTTTCCAAACCAGAGGGAGGAGAGGGTCACGGCATGAGAGAATTGGGAGAGAAAAGAGTTTTTTCAATTATGTGTATTTGATTTCTAAAATCAATAATGCCATTTACCAAATCTAATTTGGTATATGTCATTCAAAATTAAAATAAAATAAAGCTTGTGTGTTTTACAAGCCACCAAAATCTCTACCAACTTCTATACACCCAACGTGTATAAAGTTGACTAGTGAAGTGACCAGATGGGCCCCACTTTAAATTCAAAATCCGAGTGGGCCCGTAAAACACATTTTGGGCTCGGGTTCGTTAATTTCGAATTAACGATTTTCCGTTGCGACTTAATTAAATCAAATTTAATTAAATAAAATGCATCGCAAAATTATTACGAAAGTCGCTCGTGAATTAATTCTAAATTAATTCGTTCGCCCGAATTAAAATCTAATATTAATTTCGCTATGAAATCTAATTTCATTTAATATATAGAATATATTATTTAATCAATTATCCAAATTAATCGTTCTCTCTCTACTATTCGAATTTTATCCAGATAAATTCTCGCTGTAATTAATCCTAGATTAATTTTCTCTCTCTCATAATTAATCATAGATTAATTCTGTTCAAGTCAAACGTCATCAGTGAATCTTTGGGAAGCGACCCATGAGATCCCTGGATATGTTGGCAGTAAATCTGGTCGTCGGAATGTCTGAACACGTGCATACCCGGTACCATATTCTTACCGATTTACAAGACATGGTTGGCTCCTAGTAAAGCACCGTGCCTACCCAATTCTCTAGAAATATTCATTTAAGGAATACATAATCTATATCAAGCGTAGTATACCAAATATAGCGTATTGCGATTCAGTATTAGATGTCACATGCTAGGAATGGGACTGTAATAGTGTCTTCCCCGTACGAAGCATATATCGGATCACTAACAACTTGTCTCTTTATCGGATAATCATGACCTAGTCATATTATCCTGATGACTGCAGTACTTAAGAGTACCAGTTCTGTATCTCTGCGTGATCATCATCTCCATATGACTGAAGTGATACTTCCATCTTGACATCACACCCAATACACTACGATTCTCAGTATACCCATAAGAGGCGTACACAGAACCTGTTAAAACCCCAGATGACCAAAACCAAAGTATACTGATTGTCGCAAGTATTAGCGATGCAAGTCTCAGGTTAAGACCGAATACACCTACCTTGATTCGAATCCCATAGACACATAGTCATACTACCAATGGGATTCCGAGGGGTCTATCCAGAGCGAAGCTGTTTCTGTACCATCTGTAAACAGAACCTCCTATTACACTTGCATGAGTATCCAATACCTAAATATATGAGAACTATGTTACATAACACGCACAAGTGTAATACTAGCCTATTTCGCATTATCGATGTCCAGTCTTGATAATACTACGACTAGGGATATTTAATGATCAAACCTTACGGGGATTAATATTTTCTCATATCTTATTAATCTGGTACTAATCATATGGACTTTTATCATTTATATATCCCGGTAATCCAATTACAAATGATAAAAGAGCAATTTCCTTTGTCACATAGCTAATTTGTACAACAACACCATGTTCTGTACAAATAGTTATGCTATGGGTTATAATTGTCCAACAATCTCACACTTGGCCTATAGCCAATCATTCTAGTGTCCTACATCTGAACTATATACGGGTTGCTCAAACTTCTGCTGAGAAACAGCTTTCGTCAGCGAATTTGCAATGTTATCATCTGGTGCGTTTTTATTCAATCATCACATCGCCACGATGTATGATTCGACAAATCAGATTAAATAGTCGAAGTATATACTTGGATCGTTGATGAGACCGCGGTTCCTCAGCCTGTGTTGTAGCCCAGCTCAGCTGTTATTAGAACTATACCTAATCCAATTAGGATTATATAAATCCAAAATGCTTATTTTGCTACCTCAGATGCAACAATGTTCCGCTTTTGTTATTTATTCGGCAATAGTATCTTGCTTGGAAGATTTTCAGCTCACTATTACGTTATTCAAACTAAATATGTAACCTTATTGTGACTTAAAGTCGTCTTAGTCGGTTTGGAAACATGCAGCGGTGAACCCAGTTACCTGAAGTTCTCATTTTCCATAAAATTAAGAAATCATCCTTAGTTCATTTAAGATACTAAAGGATGTTCTTAACATCAATCCAGTGACCATCACCTGGATCGGCCTGATTGTGACTTCAGATGCTCAAAGCATATGAGACACCAGGTCGCGTATATGTCTAACATTGTACAAGCTATTGGAGAGTGCCATTAACTTTTAGATCTAACCCAGTAGATCTTTATTCCAAAAATAAAGGTTGCCTCTTCCAAGTATTCCATGGAGAATTTTATGAAAGCCAAGCTTTCACCGATTATAGTATGGGAATGTTATTGTCGTGAAGCAATACATCATCAATATTTAGGACAATCATTGTCAGTGCACTCCCACTAACCTTCTTTTATACATAAGAATCATCTTCGTTTTGAATTAAATCATATACCATTATGATTACATCAAAATGTTGGTTCTAAGAAAGCAATGTTTGCTTCAATCCATAAATGGATCGATTTATCTTCCAAACCTTGTTTGCACATTTTGGCACGACAAAACCGTTAGGATGTTGCATACAAACATCCTCTAAAAGGTTTCCGTTAAGGAAAGCGGTTTTGGCATCCAGCTGCTGTTGGGTTTTCTAAGAATAATTCCAAGATCAAATAAGCATAAAAGATGTGAATACTCGAAGTAAGAATGCGGAAAAATACTTACAACGATCGGTTTCTGGGATGTGTTGAGAACAAAAATTTATCTCATTTAGAAGTGCTTCAAGCTCCTCTCTTTGATTGTATGTTGATATCCAAGGTTGGTGAATGAATTCCAAACTCAATGGATGTTTCCCTATCACTTTTGTAGATTCATTCAAGTGCTAGCTTATGAAGAAATTGCAACAAAATCTTCCCTTGGTGTTCTTGTAACTCTCGGCAATGTGAAAATTTTAGATATGGAGAGAGGCTTTCACACCCAAGTGAGATAGAAGAGAGTGATGAATGAAATGTGTTGACTTAATTTGATTTTCAAAAAACAAAGACATATACCAAATCTCCAAAGTTGGTAAAAGTCTCTCACAAATCAAGCTTGAGTATCTTACAAGCCATCACCAACAACTAACAACTTCCATCCAGTAAAAGTTTGATAAAGTTGACTAGGTGATGTGACTTGTGGGCCCCACTTGATTCAAAATCCAAGTAGGCCCGCAAACACATTCCGGGCTCTGGTTCGTTAATTCCGAATTAATGAATTTTCCTTCGCGGCGTAATTAAATCAAATTTAATTAAATAATAATGCCTCATAAAATTATTACGAAAGTCGCTCGTGAATTAATTCTAAAATAATTCGTTCACCCGAATTAAAATCCAATTTTAATTCCATTAAGAAATCTAATTTCATATAATATATCGAATATATTATTTAATCGATTAATTCCAAATTAATCGTTATCTCTCTTCAAATTGAATTTTATCCTAGATAAATTCTCATCATAATTAATCCTAGATTAATTTTCTCTCTCTCATAAATAATCCCAAATTAATTATGTTCGAGTCATACGTCATCGGTGAATCTTCGGGAAGCGACCCATAAGATCCCTTGATATGTTGGCAGTAAATCTGATCGTCAGACTATCTGAACACGTGCGTACTTGGAACCACGTTCTTACCGATTTACAGGACATGGTTGGCTTCTAGCAAAGCACTGTGCCTACCAAATTCTCCAGAAATATTCTTTAAGGAATATATAATCTTTCTCAGAAGTAGTATACGTAGTATTGCGTATTGCGATCTAGTATCGGATGTCACATGCAAGGCCCGGGGCTGGAATAGTGTATGCCCCGTACGAAGCATATATCGGATCACAAACAACTAGTCTCTATAATCGGATAATCATGACCTTATCATATTATCCCGATAGTTGCAACATAATAGAGAACCAGTTTTGTATCCCTGCATGATCATCATCTCCATATGACTGAAGTGATACTTCCGTCTTGACATCACACCCAATATACTACGATTCTCAATAAACCCAGAAGAGGCGTACAGAGAACCTTTTAAAGTTTCGGACGACCAAAACCAAAGTGTATTGATTGTCGCAAGTATTAGCGATGCAAGTCTTAGGTTAAGACCAAATACACCTACTTAGATACAGATTCCCATAGACACATAGTCATACTACCAATGGGATTCCGAGGGGTCTATCCAGAGCGAAGCTGTTTCCGTACCATCGGTAAACACAACCTCCTATCACACTTGCATAAGTATCTAATACTTAAATATATGAGAACTATGTCGTCATGCTCCCACAATGCGTACAAGTGCAATACTAGTCTATTCCGCATTATCGATGTCAAGTCTCAGTAATACTACGACTAGGGATATTTAATAATTAAACCTTAATGGATTGATACTATCTCATATCTTATAATCCGGAGATAATCCGAAGGACTTTTATCATTTATATATTCAAGTAATCTAATTACAAAATGATAAAATAGTAATTTCCATTGTCACATAGTTAATTTGTACACAAAAACCATAATGTCTTTTACAAATAGTGACGCTATGGGTCATAATTTTCCAACAATCTCCCACTTGGCCTATAGCCAGTCACTCAAGTATCTAACACCTGAACTATGTACATGTCGCTCAAACTTTACTGAGGAATAGCTTTCTTCAGCGGATCTATAATTTTGTCATCTGGTGCACTGTGGGATACAGAAACTGCACGACGCATGCTGTCCCGGGCTCGCGGCCCGGTTGGAAGTACGGAGTAGCCCGCGGGGGACTAAATCGGAGAAAAATGGAGTCGCCACCCGGTGTGAAGCGGGAAAATGAGATTTAAGGCCGCACTCACCCCTCGCAAGGGAAGACCTCAAATCGTTGGGTTCGGAACGGTCCCTTACTTATGTCACTTGTAATGAAAGGATTTATGTAATAATTTTATCAAGCTTAAGTAACACTTATTTCTGAGAGTATCATGCTTCTAAATTCACATGTACAAAATAAAACTTGCACCTAAATTTACATATATTTTACATATAAGATTGCATGCTTGAAAGTACATCAAAGTATCAACGAACATACAACTTCATTGGCATATTGTATTCACGAAAGCACAAGCACACACACTAACCACACAAGCACACATGCGAGCACTTTTCCAAGTGGTACGTGGAATTGTATCCCAAGTACAGACCGCACTACCTTCCATTCGGAATCGGCTACGGAATTTATGTCTGGGTTTCCATCCGATATACCATAAGAAATAATACTCAAATGCTATCATGACATGGATATACGAATTGTAATATGTTAAGCCAAGACAAAGGTAAATGACGCAACCAATGGGATAAACATGCTTTCATCATGATGCGTACAAAGATAAGAATTACTATATGAGATTTCATAATACATGCATGAATGGTATAGTTGGCATTATGACGTGAGGAGTTGTGTGTTAGACATTGTGTCCCATAGCGTCACTGTTTGTAAATGATATTTTATTATTGTACAAAATTAACTATGTAATAATGAAATTGCCTTTTGCCATTTTGTAAATATTATTTACTTTGATAAATAAATGGCGAAAGTCTATATGATTAGTACTGGATTGAGATGATATGAGACAGTATCAATCCATAAAGGTTTAATCATTAAATATCCCTAGCCGTAGTATTATCGAGACTGGACATCGATAATGCGGAATAGGCTAGTTGCGCTTGTGCAGTTGTGAGGGCACAACGACATAGTTCTCATATATTTAAGTATTGGATACTTATGCAAGTGCGATAGGAGGTTGTGTTTTACCGATGGTACGGAAAACAGCTTACCGACGTAGTGTACTGGATGTGATGTCAAGATGGAAGTATCGCTTCAGACATATGGAGGTGATGATCACGCAGGACACAGAACTAGTACGCTAGGCGCGATTATTATTTAAATTCGATTTAATTAACGTCGCGACGCAAGTTCGGTATTTCGGAAATATCGAACCTGAACGCGTGAGTGGACGTGGGCCCACTTTCATTTGGAAACGTGTGGGGCCCACTTGACACATGTCATTGAATGTATTATTTTTATTGAATGCATTGCATGGTGATAGTGTATAATACACTCTAATGTTATGCATGGAATTTGAGTGTTTGACACTATAAGCTTTGCATGGCTTGTGTCATAGATTTATTATTATTTAATAAATATTATGACATAAATATAAATTCATTTTTTGGTATCAAAAATCAATAAGAAAAAAAAAAAAAAAAAGAAAAATCTCTCTTCTCTCTCTCACTTGGCCGAAAACTGCCTGCAGTTTTTTGGTCTTCATCTTCTTCATTTGGTTGCCAAAAGCTTGAAGAAAGTGTGATTGTTTGGAACATCTCCTCACAAGCAAGGCTCGCACCTTTCAAGGGATCAAAAGAGGTGATAGGGAAACCATCATAGAGCTTGGAATACTCAAAGCTTGGAGCTTTTCACATCTTCTCACCTTGGCCGAAAATCATCCACCTTGGAGCTTCCATCTTGGCTTTTTTCTTCATCACAAGATATTGTAAGTATGATTCCGCCACTTCATGTTTATATATATTCTTTGTTGTATTTCATACATGCTTGATCTTTCCTTGGGACATATTATAGAAACAACAATGGTATCATAGAGCCATGGTTAAGCATGAAATACTTTAGGTTAAAATTTGATAAAATTGGTTGAAGCATGTTCTTGTGAAATTTGATGAATAAGTATGCTTGCATGTATATAGAATGATGTTATATAGAATCAATTTATGAAAAATGCATTGGATGATTTTTCCCCAAAATTTTAACCTTGGCCGAATGGTGTGATAAAATTGGATTAAAGCATGTTCTTGTGAAATTTGATGAATAAGTATGCTTGCATGTATATAGAATGATGATACATGGAATCAATTTTATGAAAAATGCATTGGATGATTTTTCCCCAAAATTTGACCTTGGCCGAATGATATGGTGAAATTGATTGAAGCATGTTCTTGTGAAATTTGATTAATAAGAATGCTTACATGTATATAAATGATGATACATGGAATCAATTTATGAAAAATGCATTGGATGAATTTTTCCCCAAATTCATGCCTTGGCCGAATGTGTTGCTACTTGGAGTGGATTGAAATTTTTGTGTTTAAGATCATTGGATGACTTAGAACGTGTACGGGACGTAGATTAATAATTCAATCGGATTGAAAAACAAATCGACACAAAAAACTCACCTTGGCCGAATACATAGGACATGTAAAGGAGTTGATTTTTGTTAAAATTAATGTTGGACATTTATTTTGAAAATGATGATTAATAAATTAAATGGGTATTTTGAAATATTTGGTTAATACATTAATCTTGGTATTACACTTTAATTAATTGGACTTTAATGTTTGGAATATTAAAATTTAATTAATGGGCTTTAATAATTTAATTGGGCCTTATGGGCTTAAAATTGGTTTTATGGCACTTAAGGGTGATTCCTTATTTGGGCTTGGTAATTGGGTTTGACCCACATTGACCAAAGCCCAAGCCTTAATAAATCAATTCTAAGTCCATTTGACTTGAATTAAATTCAACATTGGATGTTAGTTGGGCTTTGAGGCCCAATAAGATTAGATTTAGAATCTAAGTCTTTAAAGCACATTAAAAGTGTAAACATTTAATTTGGAATTAAATAATTGAATTAGTATTGAATACGAATTAAATTAGATTTAATAGTAGTTCGATATAATTCGCGAATTCGTACCTTATGTACTTATTCTCAATCGAGTTGGACTCGCGCAAAATCAAACCGTTGTTTGAACATTGGATGATCACTTAAACAAAGACTAATTAATTGGATTAGATTGGTTGTAAAAGCATGTCTTGTTTGAATATATATGTATGTGATGAATGAATAGTGTATATCGGATGGATATTAGAAGGGAAAGGGTAATTTTAGAAATTATTGTAAATTTGGAATTTATAAATTGGACCTGCGTGTCCAGCCTTATCTCTTTATCTCTTTGTATTCTCTTCTCACCTAATTCCCCTCAATGTAAATGAGGTTTCTCTTATTGTATTATGTAATTGGGTAGTAGTAGAATAGTGCTAGCGGGGAGAGGAAAGGGAGTGATTTGTTCTAGGAACAAGTTGTTTATATATCCATCCGCATATCACTATTAATTTACTTTACGCGCTTTATGATGTTTTAGAAGCATGCTTAAGGGTGTATGATGATGAGACCTAACAAAGATAAATAAATTGGTTGCCAATTACGCGAAAATCCCTCAATTTATATTAAGCGAATATCCTTCCATTGAATGGTTCTTGTTCAAGATCCGAAGTTGGCATTGGTTTGTTTTTGACCAAAGTCAAGACCTTTGTCAATCAAGGATGTACTTGAATCATGAGAGTTTTGTTGCATATCGGTGTCTTGTCCAAATCGTGATTTTTATTGGCCAAAGTCAAGATCACTTTTTGTCCAACGACATTGATTACGAAACTTTCCTCGTCAATGGGTCCCGCTTAACTGGAATCATTAGGTTTGTTTTTGGCCAAAGCCAAGGCCTAATGATTCGAGGATAGGGTTAGGAAAATGTAATGGTTACATTGGCATTATACATATGTTTCGGACTTGGATGTCCACCTAACCGGATCTAGGAATTGGATGAGATCCAATGATGATCATGGAGATCTACCTAAGTTAAATAGCATACAATTTTTATTGGCCAAAGTCAAGGTTGTGTGTTATTTAACGGGATCCTAGCCCACTAGGAAATTCGATTTCCCGAGTTCTCTACAGAGGGTTAGAAACTTGAAGAAAATAGTGGGAGGCTATTATTGAATTTGCAATTTCGTTCAGATACTTAGCCTTACGCGTCTTTCAAAATTATTTCGTCAATATTTTAAATAATTAGTTGGACTAATATATTGTTATTTTACTTGTAACAGTTTGACTGTACCCATAACATCGTTGACTTTATAGTTGGACTATAGTTGTCAAGATGATTGGCAAAGGTAATATCCGCGACATAATCATGGGCGATAATGTCTTCAAAGGGACAAACTTTGCCGACTGGGAAATGAACCTCAAGATAGTGCTTGGGGCTGAGAGGATACTGTATACTATTCAGAGACCTCTCCCGCCTGAACCCACTGAGCCACTGGAGCTAGAGTTATGGAAGACTCATAGTGACGATTGTGACCAAGCTCAGTCAGTTATGCTAGCTGCAATGACCCAGCATTTCAGACGCCAGTACAGGGACTTGGATCCCTATAACATGATGGCAAGATTGCGTGATCTTCACCGCACCAATAAGCGGATGAAGAGGTACGAGCTAGTAAGGAAACTCTTCCGCTCCCGGATGACAGACGGCGCATCAGTTGAGGCCCACGGGACTCAAATGATCGCTGACATTGATGAGTTAGCCAATATGGGCATTGTCTTGGAGGCAGAGCTGACGATTGATATGATATTACAATCGCTGCCCGATACTTGGAAACAAATCATCATCAACTACAAGTTGATGGATACAGATGACACTCTTGGAGAGCTGTTATCCGTATTGAAGGAGTCCGAAAGGGAACTCCTAAAGGGGAGCAAGCGCGAGGCGCATTATGCATCGACCTCTCATGCGCCAAAGGCTAGGCCCATGGCAATTGGAGGTGCGAGGAAGAAGAAGTTCAAAAAGAAGGGCAAAGGCAAGTTGACAGTGGCTTCTAGGAAGCCAAAGGACAAATCTCGCCGACTGCGGCAAGAGGGGTCACTGGAAACGTGACTGCCAAATGAGCATTGTGCAGAAGGAGGATATCAAGGCTGGCAAGGCTATCGCCTCTGGTATGTTTGTTATTGAGATAAATATGAATACTTCTAGTTTTAAAAATTGGATTTTTGATTCTGGTTGTGGTGCTCATATTTGTACTGATGTGCAGGATCTGCATGATAGCAGGATGCTGGCGTCAGGGGAGATGGATCTACGGGTCGGAAACGGAACACCAGTTGCTGTTTTGGCCGTAGGGACTTTTGTTTTAGAACTGCCCTCAGGGCATGTACTTAAACTTTTGAACTGTTATTTTGTACCTAGTTTAACTAGGAATATTATATCTGTATCCTTGTTAACCCAGCAGGGTTACACTTTTGTATTCAGAAACACCGGGTGTTGTTATTTATATAAAATGATGCAGAAATTTGCACAGCTGTTGCAAATAACGGTCTTTATATTTTGAATATAAATGAATCTCCTAAAATGACAAACAAAAGGCTCAAAAGGAGTAATCTAAAAGATGAAGCTTATATGTGGCATTGTCGTCTAGGACACATCAACAAGACTCGCATATCCACACTTTCAAAGAGTGGGTACTTGGACGAATTTGATCCCAATTCATATGACGTCTGCGAATCTTGTCTTTTAGGCAAAATGCCTAAATCACCTTTTAGCGGTAAAGGTGAACGTGCCACAGAACTGTTAGCTCTCGTTCATACTGACGTATGCGGGCCCATGTCTAGCCAGGCTAGAGGTGGATTTCACTACTTCGTAACCTTTACAGATGATGCATCTCGTTACGGTTATGTGTATCTTATGAGACACAAGTCGGAAACTTTTGAGAAATTCAAAGAGTTTCGACACGAAGTGGAGAAACAAACAGGGAAGAGTATTAAGACATTACGGTCAGACCGTGGTGGCGAATACTTAAGTTATGAGTTTCAAGATTACTTGAAAGAATATGGTATTCTTTCACAGTGGACTCCTCCTGGAACACCGCAATTAAACGGTGTGTCCGAACGGAGAAACCGCACCTTGTTGGACATGGTAAGGTCAATGATGAGTCGCACTGAGCTACCAATATCCTTCTGGGGATACGCATTAAACAGTGCTATACTTATTTTGAATAAGGTACCGTCGAAGTCTGTTGAACAGACTCCATATGAGATATGGACAGGAAGGAAACCAGGTTTCTCTTTCCTGAAGATTTGGGGATGCTGGGCATATGTTAAACGTTTGGAAAGTACCAAACTTGAACCCAAAATGATAAATGCCTTTTTGTAGGATATCCTAGGGAAACCAAAGGATATTACTTCTATCACCCACAAGAGAACAAAGTATTTGTTGTTCTCTACAAGCATTTTTCCTTGAGAAGGATTTTATAAATGCAGTGGTAAGTGGGAGGAAAGTAGAACTCGATGAAGATCGTAGTGATACTGTTCCTGGCAATGAATCAACGACGGAACAAGAACAGACCGTCCGGGATGAGTCTGTACCACAAACTTCACATACACAAGGACCGCGTAGGTCGGAGAGAGTCAGAACAGTACCTGAGAGGTATGGGTTCCTGATCTCACCTCATGTAGATATTAATCTTATTGAGGATAATGAACCGGCTACGTATGAGGAAGCGATACAAAATATCGATTCCGCTTTATGGCAAGATGCCATGAAGTCCGAGATGGATTCCATGTACGCCAACCAAGTTTGGACACTGGTTGATGCACCAGAAGGCATAAAGCCTATTGGATGCAGATGGATCTTCAAGAAGAAGACCGACATGGATGGCAACGTACAAACGTACAAAGCTAGGCTTGTAGCGAAGGGGTATCGTCAACAATATGGTATTGATTATGACGAAACCTTCTCACCCGTTGCCATGATTAAATCCATTCGGATAATGCTTGCAATAGCTGCATATTTCGATTACGAGATATGGCAGATGGACGTTAAAACCGCTTTCCTTAACGGAAACCTTTTGGAGGATGTTTATATGCAACAGCCTGACGGTTTTATCGTACCTAGACTTGCAAACAAGGTTTGTAAGTTAAATCGATCCATTTATGGATTGAAGCAAGCATCACGGTCATGGAATCAGCGTTTTGATGAGATCATAAAAGAATATGATTTCGTGCAAAACGCAGATGACCCTTGTGTATACAAGAAGGTTAGTGGGAGAGCACTTACTTTTATTGTCCTTTATGTCGACGACGTATTGCTTATAGGCAATGACATTCCCATGCTAACGTCGGTGAAAGCTTGGCTTTCATTAAAATTCTCCATGAAAGATCTGGGAGAAGCAGCCTTTATTCTTGGAATAAAGATCTACAGGGATAGATCTAGAAAGCTGCTTGGACTCTCCCAGAGTACATATATGATAAAGTGTTGAAGCGATTCAACATGGAACAATCCAAGAGGGGATTGGTTCCAATGGTACGTGGTACCTCTCTGTCTAAGGACATGTGTCCTAAGACTCAGGAAGAGAGAGACCACATGAGTCGGATACCGTTCGCCTCGGCAGTCGGATCGATCATGTATGCCATGATATGTACACGACCTGATGTCTCATATGCTTTGAGCATGTGCAGTCGCTATCAGGCCGATCCAGGTGAAGGTCACTGGATAGCAGTTAAGAATATCCTTAAGTATCTTAAACGAACTAAGGATGCTTTCTTAATTTATGGAGGTGGAGAACTTGCGGTATCTGGGTATACCGATGCAAGTTTCCAAACCGACAAGGATGACTACAAGTCGCAATCCGGGTACATTTTTTGTTGAATAACGGAGCAGTGAGCTGGAAATCTTCCAAGCAAGATACTGTTGCCGATTCAACAACAGAAGCGGAGTACATCGCTGCATCTGAAGCAGCAAAGGAGGCAGTTTGGATCCGAAAGTTCCTAATCGGATTAGGAGTAGTTCCGTTAGCAGCTGAGCCCGTTCCATTGTATTGTGACAATAACGGGGCTATAGCACAGGCTAAGGAACCAAGGTCTCATCAACGGTCCAAGCATGTTCTTCGACGTTACCATCTGATTCGGGAGATTATACATCGTGGCGATGTAAAAGTCGAGAAGGTCACATCAGATGACAACATTGCAGATCCGCTGACGAAGGCTGTTCTTCAGCAAGTTTTTGAACGACACATACATAGTTCGGGTATTAGATGCTTGAGTGACTGGCTATAGGCCAAGTGGGAGATTGTTAGACATTGTGTCCCATAGCGTCACTGTTTGTAAATGATATTGTATTATTGTACAAAATTAACTATGTAATAATGAAATTGCCTTTTGCCATTTGTAAATATTATTTACTTTGATATAAATGGCGAAAGTCCATATGATTAGTACTGGATTGAGATGATATGAGACAGTATCAATCCATAAAGGTTTAATCATTAAATATCCCTAGCCGTAGTATTATCGAGACTGGACATCGATAATGCGGAATAGAATAGGCTAGTATTGCGCTTGTGCACGTTGTGAGGGCACAACGGCATAGTTCTCATATATTTAAGTATTGGATACTTATGCAAGTGCGATAGGAGGTTGTGTTTTACCGATGGTACGGAAAACAGCTTCGCTCTGGATAGACCCCGCGGAATCCCATTGGTAGTATGTCTAGGTGTCTATGGGAGGCCGCATCAGGGTAGGTGTATATGGTCTTAACCTGAGACTTACATCGCTAGTACTTGCGACAATCGGTAAACTTTGGTTTTGGTGGTTGGGGACCTTAACCGGTTCTGTGTACACCTCTTCTGGGTTTATCGAGAATCGTAGTGTACTGGATGTGATGTCAAGATGGAAGTATCGCTTCAGACATATGGAGGTGATGATCACGCAGGACACAGAACTAGTACTCTATAAAAGGTTGCAACCGTCGGGACAATATGACTAGGTCAGGATTGTCCGATTTAAAGAGACTAGTTGCTTGATGTCCGATATATGTTTCGTACGGGGCAGACACATCTCCAGCCCTAGGCCTAGCATGTGATCATCCGATACTGGATCGATGTACGCAATACTACGGTATACTACGCTTGATATAGATCTTATATTCCTATAAGAATATTTCTGGAGAATTGGGTAGGCATGGCGCTTTGCTAGAAGCCAACCTTGTCTTGTGAATCGGTAAGAACGTAGTACGAGGTACGTGCGTGTTCGGATTATCCGACGACCGTATTTACTGCCAACATATCCGGAGATCTCTTGGGTCGCTTCCTGAAGATTCACCTATGATATTTGATTCGAACTTAATTAATCTTGGATTAATTGCGGAGAAACTTTATCTCGGATAAAGTGCCTTATTTAGAGAGAGAGAACGATTAATTTGGAATTAATCAGTAAGATTATTATATTCGATATAATAATGAAATTCGATTTCGACGCGAAATTAAAATTAGATTTTAATTCGGGCATACGAGTTAATTTAGAATTAATTCGTTAGCGACGTAAATAATAATTTCGCTAGGCGCGATTATTTATTTAAATTCGATTTAATTAACGTCGCGACGCAAGTTCGGTATTTCGGAAATATCGAACCCGAACGCGTGAGTGGACGTGGGCCCACTTTCATTTGGAAACGTGTGGGGCCCACTTGACACATGTCATTGAATGTATTATTTTATTGATAATGCATTGCATGGTGATAGTGTATAATACACTCTATGTTATGCATGGAATTTGAGTGTTTGACACTCTAAGCCTTTGCATGGCTTGTGTCATAGATTTATTATTATTTAATAAATATTATGACATAAATATAAATTGATTTTTGGTATCAAAAATCAATAAGAAAAAAAAAAAAAAAAAAAATCTCCTCTCTCTCTCACTTGGCCGAAAACTGCATGCAGTTTTTGGTCTTCATCTTCTTCATTTTGGTTGCCAAAAGCTTGAAGAAAGTGTGATTGTTTGGAACATCTCCTCACAAGCAAGGCTAGCACCTTTCAAGGGATCAAAAGAGGTGATAGGGAAACCATCATAGAGCTTGGAATACTCAAAGCTTGGAGCTTTTCACATTTTCACCTTGGCCGCATCATCCACCTTGGAGCTTCCATCTTGGCTTGATTTTCTTCATCACAAGATATTGTAAGTATGATTCCGCCATACTTCATGTTTATATATATTCTTTGTTGTATTTCATACATGCTTAATCTTCCTTGGGACATATTATAGAAACCAACAATTGTGCTTGTGGTAAGCGGCTTAATGGCAGGAGAATTGCGTGAATAATTGAGTGTGTGGGGACTGTTTATAGTTAGGGCATGAAGGCCAAGGAAGGGAATTAGCGATAGTCAGTAGGTGAGCATTAGGTTAGTGTACTGGGCTGTGTGTGCGTGGTGAGGGGGCAGGTGTGGTGAGTGAGTGAATTGGGAGTGAGCATGGGTGTTGTGGCGTGCAGGTCTGGGTGGCAGTGTAGGTTTGTGAGCGTGTTATTACGTGAAGGGTGAGGCCTGTTACGTGAGAGAGGGTGTGAGGGTAATGGCGTGAAGGTGGGGAATCAACTAGGGTATTTGCGTGGAGGTGCTTGTGTTTTTCAGTTGCCGAGAGTAGAGGGGGGGTGATAGGGGGTGAAATATGGGTTATACCAATGACAATAGGTCGAGCCAAGACATGGATAGATAATGCAACCAAAAGATGAAAGACACGGCAAATATCGTGGTAAAGGTAGCCTTTAGGCTTTTCTTCCCCCAAATGGAGAGCCTTTTAATCCAACGCAATAAGCCCATGCGCCTTTCGTTACAATGCGTACAAAGACAAAGATAACTATATCAAACTTAGTATATCCGATTGAACATATCTTGCATTCAACCGAACACACACCAACCGGCGCGGCAAAGCATCGTGGTAAAGGATTTTAACCCCTCCAAATAGGGGACCTTTCATCGCACTTACTAAGCCCATGCGCTCGATTGAATCATGCACACTAAGAATTAAAAAACAATAATACCGAACATAGTATGCCCGATGAATGTATCTTGCATTCAACCGAACACACATCAACCGGCACGGCAAAACATCGTGGTAAAGGATTTTAACCCCTCCAAATAGGGGACCTTTCATCGCACTTACTAAGCCCATGCGCTCGATTGAATCATGCATACAAAAGTAACATGCAGAATTCAAATGACGAAAAATAAATAAATCAAAGCAATATAAGACAAAAGAAAGTGTCATTTACTCAAGCGGTACGTGGAGTTGTATCCCGAGTACAGATCATACTAGCGTCCATTCAGAATCGGCTATGAAATTTATGTCTGGGTTTCCATCCGATATACCGCGAGAGTTGACACATCTTTTATTTTATTGCAAAGCCACAACATACAATATCTCATAATCCATGCATATTTATCTACTAAAGGGCCACAACATGCATTTCAACATAACAATCATGCAAGCAATACTCAAAAATAATACAAATAAAACAGAAAATGAATGTGGAAGATACCCTCAGGTCTAACCTTTTATGTCGACTTCGAACTCGCGTTTCACGGCCGTCAGAAGGGCTATCACATCGTAACTTTTCTTGTTCACTGGTTTGCATTTTACCTCACTGTTTCGCTGCTCAAGCTACTGTTTGACTCCGTTTTACTGTTGTTTGGCCTCCGTTTTGCTGCTGTTTCCTCTGTATTTTCTGCTCACTGTTTAGGTCACTATTTTGACGTTTCCACGGACTGTTTCGAGTGTTTTTTGTGGGGGTTTTTAGTGCAGTCTTGTGTGATTATTTTAAGGATTATAAATACAGTTTTTATGTCACTATTTTGAGGATTTTAGGGACTGTTTTAAGAGGATTTGGCTGCTGTTTTGGGGGTGATTTGGGCTACTGTTCAGGCGTGTTTTAGGAGGTGTAGGGGCTGCTGTTTTGGTGGAAAGGGACTGTTGTTTGGGGGTGTATTTTCGGTGATGTGTGGAGGGTTAGGGGCTGCTATTTTCGGTTGTGGAGTGGGGGAGATGAAGAGAATTATTTGTGTTTTTCTTCTTTCTATTGCCGTGAGTGGCTAGGGCTCTTGGTGTTGTGATTTTCGTGTAAGTCTTGTGTATGAGCTAGGGGCGTGCATGTCTTGGTTAGAGGTTGTTTATATATAGAAAGGTTATGGCTACTCCTTGTCTCAAAAGGAAGGGATTTTGGCATTAAAAGGAGGATTTGATTTGGTATTCAACAAGGAAAGGATTAGATTGAGGGGGGAAAAATCTTGGCTAGATTAGGAATACAAAATATTTAATTTGTTATGATTGATTTTAATTAGGCATGATATTTGTTAGTTTGATATATAATATATTTGATTTATCTTTATTAGGCATTAAATTTCTTTAATTTGTGTAAGTATTTTTCTTATTTTGGTAGGTGATTATTTAGATTTTATTTGTTTTATTTAATTTGGTATATGAATTAATTAATTATTTTATTTAATTACATTATCTAATTAATATTTAACTTAATATTGATTTAATTTTGGTGGTGTATTAGGTAATTGGGCGTGTGGGCCTTGGTTGGGGCCGTGTGGGCTGGTTTGGTGGGTTTGGTTTGTATGGGCTAGGTGTGTGGGCTTGCGGGGATTTTAGGTCAAGGTTTAAGTGATTTGTGAGTATTTTGGGCCGGAATAATTTTTAAAATGGACAACCAACAAGTAACCCGAAGCTAAACCAGCGAACTTAATCCGATTATGAGTCAATTCTTGACTCCTCCCTTCCGACATCCATTTCCCGCGGCTTCCGCGACTTAAAAGGTAGTGCCTCCAACTGAGACTCATCATCGGGTTTCACATGCAAAAATGCAATACCTACAGTCGCCCCCACTTTGATGGGACTTGTGTAGTGTGTGACTTTGAACAATCATATCAAAGTTATGCAATGCATTTTCACTTACCTGGTTCGTCTGCTGCCTCGAGCTGAGCTGTTGCTACAGTGGACCTCGATCCTGGGACGCATCCCACTAACTGCAAATGACAACGGGGGCACCCGACCCTGGGCACCTCGACCCAATACCGCTGACAATAGGGGCTTCGCCCTCAACTGATGATGTAATGGGCACCTCGACCCTGGGACGCATCCCGGAACTACAACCGACAACGGGGGCACCTCGACCCGAACACCGCTGACAATATGGACCTCGCCCTCAAACTGATGATGTAGTGGGCACCTCGACCATGAGACGCATCCCGAAACTACAACCGACAACGGGGGCACCTCGACCCTGGGTACCTCGACCCAACACCGCTGACAAAAGTGGGCCTCGTCCATAAGCTGATACTAAAAAGGGCCTCGCCCCAGACTGATACTGACATGGGCCTCGCCTCTTGGGACTCATCCCCAAAACTGAAACTGCGTTGATGCTGTTTGGCTCATTTTTGCCGCTTTCTTTTTTCTTCGAACCGCGACACAAAACAAAAACAACAACGGAAAGAATGCAATGTTACATGTATGCATGAATGATTTTCCTAATCCATTGGGTTTGGTCTTCTGCCAATTCATTTGGTGACTGATCGTCTTTTCTCCTTCAGGCAAAGTACTGTTTCAATCTTTCAATGTTTCAGTTGATCGTCTGCTCGGTGAACTCGTTTCCTTCCAAGTCTGAAACTTCACTGCCCCATTTCCCATTTCTTCTGCACTATGTAAGGCGTTCCCAGTTAGGAGGTCTGATTTTCCTCTCCGATTTGTCGTCGACGGCCTCGCTGTTTAAGTACCAAATCACCCTTTCTGATCTTGGTGGGACGTACTTTCTTGTTGAATGCCCGGGCTAGTCTCTTCTGATACAACTGCATGTGATACAAAGACTTCGCCTCCTCTCATCCAACATTGCTAACTGATCAAACCTTTTGCGGCCCCATTCTTGTTCTGGTAAGTCTGCTTGATGCTAAACCCCTCATAGACTGTATTTCCACTTCCACTGGTAACACTGCTTCCATTCCATAGACCAAAGAGTAGGCGTGGCCCCTGTTGCCGTTCTACTGATGTTCTTACCCCACAAAGCATACGTTAATTTCTCGGCCCAATCTCTGCAATTGTCTGTCATCTTGGCTACAAATCGTCTTTAAGTATCTTGTTGGCTTCCTCAACTGCCCCATTTTGCCTACGGCCTGTACTGGTGATGACTTGTGGTGGCCTATCCCATACCTCTGTAACATTGCCTCGTCTCTCCTTGAAACTGAACTCCGTTTTCTGTCACACATTGTTGGTTTCTTTTATATAGGTCCCAAACAAAGATTAAGCATATGAAATACTAAAATGAATTATATAAAAGACTTGAAGCATGGCGGAATCATACTTACAAAGTTATGTGATGAAGAAGATGACACAACCTTGAATCTCCAAGCTCCAAGTTGTTGGTTGGTTTCGGCCAAGGGAGGAAGAAGACTGAAGCTCCAAGCTTTTGTTATTCCAAGCTCTTTGATGGTTTCCCTATCACCTCCTTTGATCCCTTGCTTGTGCTAGCAAAAATGGGAGATAGAAGATCAAATCTTCCTTTGCCCTTCAATGGAAGTTTCGGCAATTTGAGAGAGAAGAGAGAATTTTGTGAAATGTCTTATTAATTAAATCTTGTATTACCAAAAATCAATTTATATTTATGTTATAATTTATTAAATTAATAATAAATCTATGACATAAACCATGCAATGGCTTAGAGTGTCAAACACTCAAACTCCATGCAATGCCTTTGAGTGAAATGCACACTATCACCATGCAATGCCTTAGAATGTGTTTTGTACACTATTAACATGCAATGCCATATCAATGACAAGTGTCATGTGGGCCCCACACGTTTCCCAATGAAAGTGGGCCCACGTCCACTCACGCGTTCGGGTTCGATATTTCCGAAATACCGAGCTAGCGTCGCGACGTTAATTAAATCGGATTTAAATAAATAATCGCTCCTAGCGAAATTATTATTTACGTCGCTTACGAATTAATTCTAAATTAACTCGTACGCCCGAATTAAAATCTAATTTTAATTTCGCGTCGAAATCGAATTTCGATTATTATATCGAATATAATAATTATTCGATTAATTCCAAATTAATCGTTCTCTCTCTCTAAATAAGGCACTTTATCCGAGATAAAGTTTCTCCGCAATTAATCCAAGATTAATTAAGTTCGAATCAAATATCATAGGTGAATCTTCAGGAAGCGACCCAAGAGATCTCCGGATATTTTGGCAGTAAATCCGGTCGTCGGATAATCCGAACACGTACGTACCTCGTACTACGTCTTTACCGATTCACAAGACAAGGTTGGCTTCTAGCAAAGCGCCATGCCTACCCAATTCTCCAGAAATATTCTTATAGGAATATAAGATCTGTATCAAGCGTAGTATACCGTAGTATTGCGTACATCGATCCAGTATCGGATGATCACATGCTAGGCCTGGGGCTGGAGATGTGTCTGCCCCGTACGAAACATATATCGGACATCAAGCAACTAGTCTCTTTAAATCGGACAATCCTGACCTTGTCATATTGTCCCGACGGTTGCAACCTTTTATAGAGTACTAGTTCTGTGCCCTGCGTGATCATCACCTCCATATGTCTGAAGCGATACTTCCATCTTGACATCACATCCAGTACACTACGATTCTCGATAAACCCAGAAGAGGTGTACACAGAACCGGTTAAGGTCCCCAACCACCAAAACTAAAGTTTACCGATTGTCGCAAGTACTAGCGATGTAAGTCTCAGGTTAAGACCATATACACCTACCCTGATGCGGCCTCCCATAGACACGCAGACATACTACCAATGGGATTCCGCGGGGTCTATCCAGAGCGAAGCTGTTTTCCGTACCATCGGTAAAACACAACCTCCTATCGCACTTGCATAAGTATCCAATACTTAAATATATGAGAACTATGCCGTCGTGCCCTCACAACGTGCACAAGCGCAATACTAGTCTATTCCGCATTATCGATGTCCAGTCTCGATAATACTACGACTAGGGATATTTAATGATTAAACCTTGGGGACTGATACTGTCTCATATCATTCTCAGTCCAGGTACTAATCATATGGACTTTCGCCATTTATAAGTCAAAGTAAATAATATTACAAAACGGCAAAAGGCAATTTCATTATCACATAGTTAATTTTGTACAATAATACAATATCATTTACAAACAGTGACGCTATGGGACATAATGTCTAACAATCTCCCACTTGGCCTATAGCCAGTCACTCAAGCATCTAATACCCGAACTATGTATGTGTCGTTCAAAAACTTGCTGTAGAACAGCTTTCGTCAGCGGATCTGCAATGTTATCATCTGATGTGACCTTCTCGACCTTTACATCGCCACGATGTATAATCTCCCGAATCAGATGGTAACGTCGAAGAACATGCTTGGACCGTTGATGAGACCTTGGTTCCTTAGCCTGTGCTATAGCCCCGTTATTGTCACAATACAATGGAACGGGCTCAGCTGCTAACGGAACTACTCCTAATCCGATTAGGAACTTTCGGATCCAAACTGCCTCCTTTGCTGCTTCAGATGCAGCGATGTACTCCGCTTCTGTTGTTGAATCGGCAACAGTATCTTGCTTGGAAGATTTCCAGCTCACTGCTCCGTTATTCAAACAAAAAATGTACCCGGATTGCGACTTGTAGTCATCCTTGTCGGTTTGGAAACTTGCATCGGTATACCCAGATACCGCAAGTTCTCCACCTCCATAAATTAAGAAAGCATCCTTAGTTCGTTTAAGATACTTAAGGATATTCTTAACTGCTATCCAGTGACCTTCACCTGGATCGGCCTGATAGCGACTGCACATGCTCAAAGCATATGAGACATCAGGTCGTGTACATATCATGGCATACATGATCGATCCGACTGCCGAGGCGAACGGTATCCGACTCATGTGTCTCTCTCTTCCTGAGTCTTAGGACACATGTCCTTAGACAGAGAGGTACCTCGTACCATTGGAACCAATCCCCTCTTGGATTGTTCCATGTTGAATCTCTTCAACACTTTATCAATGTATGTACTCTGGGAGAGTCCAAGCAGCTTTCTAGATCTATCCCTGTAGATCTTTATTCCAAGAATAAAGGCTGCTTCTCCCAGATCTTTCATGGAGAATTTTAATGAAAGCCAAGCTTTCACCGACGTTAGCATGGGAATGTCATTGCCTATAAGCAATACGTCGTCGACATAAAGGACAATAAAAGTAAGTGCTCTCCCACTAACCTTCTTGTATACACAAGGGTCATCTGCGTTTTGCACGAAATCATATTCCTTTATGATCTCATCAAAACGCTGATTCCATGACCGTGATGCTTGCTTCAATCCATAAATGGATCGATTTAACTTACAAACCTTGTTTGCAAGTCTAGGTACGATAAAACCGTCAGGCTGTTGCATATAAACATCCTCCAAAAGGTTTCCGTTAAGGAAAGCGGTTTTAACGTCCATCTGCCATATCTCGAAGTCGAAATATGCAGCTATTGCAAGCATTATCCGAATGGATTTAATCATGGCAACGGGTGAGAAGGTTTCGTCATAATCAATACCATATTGTTGACGATACCCTTTCGCTACAAGCCTAGCCTTGTACGTTTGTACGTTGCCATCCATGTCGGTCTTCTTCTTGAAGATCCATCTGCATCCAATAGGCTTTACGCCTTCTGGTGCATCAACCAGTGTCCAAACTTGGTTGGCGTACATGGAATCCATCTCGGACTTCATGGCTTCTTGCCATAAAGCGGAATCGATATTTTGTATCGCTTCCTCATACGTAGCCGGCTCATTATCCTCAATAAGATTAATATCTATATGAGGTGAGATCAGGAACCCATACCTCTCAGGTACTGTTCTGACTCTCTCCGACCTACGCGGTCCTTGTGTATGTGAAGTTTGTGGTACAGACTCATCCCGGACGGTCTGTTCTTGTTCCGTCGTTGATTCATTGCCAGGAACAGTATCACCACGATCTTCATCGAGTTCTACTTTCCTCCCACTTACCACTGCATTTAGGAATTCCTTCTCAAGGAAAACCGCATGTAGAGCAACAAATACTTTGTTCTCTTGTGGGTAATAGAAGTAATATCCTTTGGTTTCCCTAGGATATCCAACGAAAAGGCATTTATCAGATTTGGGTTCAAGTTTGGTACCTTCCAAACGTTTAACATATGCCCAGCATCCCCAAATCTTCAGGAAAGAGAAACCTGGTTTCCTTCCTGTCCATATTTCATATGGAGTCTGTTCAACAGACTTCGACGGTACCTTATTCAAAATAAGTATAGCACTGTTTAATGCGTATCCCCAGAAGGATATTGGTAGCTCAGTGCGACTCATCATTGACCTTACCATGTCCAACAAGGTGCGGTTTCTCCGTTCGGACACACCGTTTAATTGCGGTGTTCCAGGAGGAGTCCACTGTGAAAGAATACCATATTCTTTCAAGTAATCTTGAAACTCATAACTTAAGTATTCCCACCACGGTCTGATCGTAATGTCTTAATACTCTTCCCTGTTTGTTTCTCCACTTCGTGTCGAAACTCTTTGAATTTCTCAAAAGTTTCCGACTTGTGTCTCATAAGATACACATAACCGTAACGAGATGCATCATCTGTAAAGGTTACGAAGTAGTGAAATCCACCTCTAGCCTGGCTAGACATGGGCCCGCATACGTCAGTATGAACGAGAGCCAACAGTTCTGTGGCACGTTCACCTTTACCGCTAAAAGGTGATTTAGGCATTTTGCCTAAAAGACAAGATTCGCAGACGTCATATGAATTGGGATCAAATTCGTCCAAGTACCCACTCTCGAAAGTGTGGATATGCGAGTCTTGTTGATGTGTCCTAGACGACAATGCCACATATAAGCTTCATCTTTTAGATTACTCCTTTTGAGCCTTTTGTTTGTCATTTTAGGAGATTCATTTATATTCAAAATATAAAGACCGTTATTTGCAACAGCTGTGCAAATTTCTGCATCATTTTTATATAAATAACACCCAGTGTTTCTGAATACAAAAGTGTAACCCTGCTGGGTTAACAAGGATACAGATATAATATTCCTAGTTAAACTAGGTACAAAATAACAGTTCAAAAGTTTAAGTTCATGCCCTGAGGGCAGTTCTAAAACAAAAGTCCCTACGGCCAAAACAGCAACTGGTGTTCCGTTTCCGACCCGTAGATCCATCTCCCCTGATGCCCACCCTGCTATCATGCAGATCCTGCACATCAGTACAAATATGAGCACCACAACCAGAATCAAAAATCCAATTTTTAAAACTAGAAGTATTCATATTTATCTCAATAACAAACATACCAGAGGCGATAGCCTTGCCAGCCTTGATATCCTCCCTCTGCCCAATGCCCATTCGGCAGTCACGTTTCCAGTGACCCCTCTTGCCGCAGTTTAGGCAGATGTCGCGAGATTTGTCCTTTGGCTTCCTAGAAGCCACTGTCAACTTGCCTTTGCCCTTCTTCTTGAAACTTTTCTTCCTCGCACCTCCAATTGCCTTGGGCCCGGCCTTGGCGCATGAGAGGTCGATGCATAATGCGCCTCGCGCTTGCTCCCCTTTAGGAGTTCCTTTTCGGACTCCTTCAGTACGGACAACAACTCTCCGAGAGTGTCGTCAGTATCCATCAACTTGTAGTTGATGATGATTTGTTTCCAAGTATCGGGCAGCGATTGTAATATCATATCAATCGTCAGCTCTGCCTCCAAGACAATGCCCATATTGGCTAACTCATCAATGTCAGCGATCATTTGAGTCCCGTGGGCCTCAACTGATGCGCCGTCTGTCATCCGGGAGCGGAAGAGTTTCCTTACTAGCTCGTACCTCTCATCCGCTTGTTAGTGCGGTGAAGATCACGCAATCTTGCCATCATGTTATAGGGATCCAAGTCCCTATTTTGGCGTCTGAAATGCTGAGTCATTGCAGCTAGCATAATGACTGAGCTTGGTCACAATCATCACTATGAGTTTCTCCATAACTCTAGCTCCAGTGGCTCAGTGGGTTTAGGCGGGAGAGGCCTCTGAATAGTATACAGTACCCTCTCAGCCCCAAGCACTATCTTGAGGTTCATTTCCCAGTCGGCAAAGTTTGTCCCTTTGAAGACATTATCGCCCATGATTATGTCGCGGATATTACCTTTGCCAGTCATCTTGACAACTATAGTCCAACTATAAAGTCAACGATGTTATGGGTACAGTCAAACTGTTACATATAAAAATAACAATATATTAGTCCAACTAATTATTTAAAATATTGACGAAATAATTTTGAAAGACGCGTAAGGCTAAATATCTGAATGAAATTGCAAATTCAATAATAGCCTCCCACTATTTTCTTCAAGTCTCTAACCCTCTGTAGAGAACTCGGGAAATCGAATTTCCTAGTGGGCTAGGATCCCGTTAAATAACACACAACCTTGACTTTGGCCAACAAGTTGTATGATATTTAACTAGGTAGATCTCGAAGATCAATTGGATCCCATCCAATTCCTAGATCCGGTTAGGTGGACATCCAAGTCCGAAACATATATATCTAATACATATGTCAATGTATCTAATACATTTTCCTAACCATTTCCTCTGAATCAACTAAGCCTTGGCTTTGGCACAACAAACCTAATGATTCCAGTTAAGCGGGACCCATTGACAAGGAAAATTTCGTAATCAATGTCGATGGACAAGAAGTGATCTTGACTTTGGCCAACAAATCACAACTTGGACAGGACACCGATGTGTAACAAAATTCTCATGATTCAAACACATCCTTAATTGACAAAGGTCTTGACTTTGGCCAACAAACCAATGCCAATTTCGGATCTTGAGAAAGAATCATTCAACGGAAGGAAAATCGCTTAATATTGTTTGAGGGATTTTTGCGTAATTGGCAACCAATTAATTTATCTTTGTTAGGTCTCATCATCATACACCCTTAAGCATGCTTCTAAAACATCATAAAGCGCGTAAAGTAAATAATAGTGATATGCGGATGGATATATAAACAACTTGTTCCTAGAACAAATCACTCACTCCCTTTCCTCTCCCCCTCTAGCACTATTCTACTACTACCCAATTACATAATACAATAAGAGAAACCTCATTTACATTGAGGGGAATTAGGTGAGAAGAGAATACAAAGAGATAAAGAGATAAGGCTGGACACGCAGGTCCAATTTATAAATTCCAAATTTACAATAATTTCTAAAATTACCCTTTCCCTTCTAATATCCATCCGATATACACTATTCATTCATCACATACATATATATTCAAACAAGACATGCTTTTACAACCAATCTAATCCAATTAATTAGTCTTTGTTAAAGTGATCATCCAATGTTCAAACAACGGTTTGATTTTGCGCGAGTCCAACTCGATTGAGAATAAGTACACAAGGTACGAATTCGCGAATTATATCGAACTACTTATTAAATCTTATTTAATTCGTATTCAATACTAATTCATTTATTTAATTCCAAATTAAATGTTTACACTTTAATGTGCTTTAAAGACTTAGATTCTAAATCTAATCTTATTGGGCCTCAAAGCCCAACTAACATCCAATGTTTAATTTAATTCGAGTCAAATGGACTTAGAATTGATTTATTAAGGCTTGGGCTTTGGTCAATGTGGGTCAAACCCAATTACCAAGCCCAAATAAGGAATCACCCTTAAGTGCCATAAAACCAATTTTAAGCCCATAAGGCCCAATTAAATTATTAAAGCCCATTAATTAAATTTTAATATTCCAAACATTAAAGTCCAATTAATTAAAGTGTAATACCAAGATTAATACATTAAATCAAATATTTCAAAATACCCATTTAATTTATTAATCATGTATATTGTAAAATAAATGTCCAACATTAATTTTATCAAAAAATCAACTCCATTTCATGTCCTTGTTGATTCGGCCAAGGTGAGTTTTTGTGTATCGATTTGTATTTCAATCCGATTGAATTACTAATCTACGTCCCATACACGTTCTAAGTCATCCAATGATCTTATACACAAAAAATATCAAACCACTCCAAGTAGTAATACATTCGGCCAAGGCATGGATTTGGGGAAAAATCATCCAATGCATTTTTCATGAAATTGATTCCATATAACATCATGTTATACACATGCAAGCATACTTATTAATCAAATTTCATAAGAACATGCTTATATCAATTTCATCATGCCATTCGGCCAAGGTGAATATATTGGGGAAAAATCATCCAATGCATTTTTCATAAAATTGATTCCATGTAATATCATTCTATATACATGCAAGCATACTTATTCATCAAATTTCACAAGAACATGCTTCAATCAATTTATCACACCCATTCGGCCAAGGTAGAAATTTTGGGGAAAAATCATCCAATGCATTTTTCATAAAATTGATTTCATATAATGTCATTTAACATACATATAAGCATACTCATTCATCAAATTTCACAAGAACATGCTTCAATCAATTTTACCCAAATTTTAACCTAAAGTATTTCATGCTTAAACCTAGCTCAATGATACCATTGTTGGTTTCTATTATATAGGTCCCAAACAAAGATTAAGCATATGAAATACTAAAAGAATATATATAAAAGACTTGAAGTATGGCGGAATCATACTTACAATGTTTGTGATGAAGAAGATGAACAAAATGGAATCTCCAAGCTCCAAGTGGTGGAGGTTCGGCCAAGGGAAGAAGAAGACTTGAAGCTCCAAGCTTTGTATTCCAAGCTCTTTGATGGTTTCCCTATCACCTCTTTTGATCCCTTGCTTGTGCTAGCAAAAATGGAGAATGGAAGATCAAATCTTCCTTTGCCCTTCAATGGTGAAGTTTCGGCAATTTGAGAGAGAAGAGAGAATTTTTGTGAAATGTCTTGATTAATTAATCTTTGTATTACCAAAAATCAATTTATATTTATGTTATAATTTATTAAATTAATAATAAATCTATGACATAAACCATGCAATGGCTTAGAGTGTCAAACACTCAAACTCCATGCAATGCCTTTGAGTGAAATGCACACTATCACCATGCAATGCCTTAGAGTGTTTTGTACACTATTAACATGCAATGCCATATCAATGACAAGTGTCATGTGGGCCCCACACGTTTCCCAATGAAAGTGGGCCCACGTCCACTCACGCGTTCGGGTTCGATATTTCCGAAATACCGAGCTAGCGTCGCGACGTTAATTAAATCGGATTTAAATAAATAATCGCTCCTAGCGAAATTATTATTTACGTCGCTTACGAATTAATTCTAAATTAACTCGTACGCCCGAATTAAAATCTAATTTTAATTTCGCGTCGAAATCGAATTTCGATTATTATATCGAATATAATAATTTATCGATTAATTCCAAATTAACCGTTCTCTCTCTAAATAAGGCACTTTATCCGAGATAAAGTTTCTCCGCAATTAATCCAAGATTAATTAAGTTCGAATCAAATATCATAGGTGAATCTTCAGGAAGCGACCCAGAGATCTCCGGATATTTTGGCAGTAAAAACTCGTCGTCGGATAATCCGAACACGTACGTACCTCGTACTACGTCTATACCGATTCACAAGACAAGGTTGGCTTCTAGCAAAGCGCCATGCCTACCCAATTCTCCAGAAATATTCTTATAGGAATATAAGATCTGTATCAAGCGTAGTATACCGTAGTATTGCGTACATCGATCCAGTATCGGATGGTCACATGCTAGGCCTGGGGCTGGAGATGTGTCTGCCCCGTACGAAACATATATCGGACATCAAGCAACTAGTCTCTTTAAATCGGACAATCCTGACCTTGTCATATTGTCCCGACGGTTGCAACCTTTTATAGAGTACTAGTTCTGTGCCTGCGTGATCATCACCTCCATATGTCTGAAGCGATACTTCCATCTTGACATTACATCCAGTACACTACGATTCTCGATAAACCCAGAAGAGGTGTACACAGAACCGGTTAAGGTCCCCAACCACCAAAACTAAAGTTTACCGATTGTCGCAAGTACTAGCGATGTAAGTCTCAGGTTAAGACCATATACACCTACCCTGATGCGGCCTCCCATAGACACGCAGACATACTACCAATGGGATTCCGCGGGGTCTATCCAGAGCGAAGCTGTTTTCCGTACCATCGGTAAAACACAACCTCCTATCGCACTTGCATAAGTATCCAATACTTAAATATATGAGAACTATGCCGTCGTGCCCTCACAACGTGCACAAGCGCAATACTAGTCTATTCCGCATTATCGATGTCCAGTCTCGATAATACTACGACTAGGGATATTTAATGATTAAACCTTTGGGGACTGATACTGTCTCATATCATTCTCAGTCCAGGTACTAATCATATGGACTTTCGCCATTTATAAGTCAAAGTAAATAATATTACAAAACGGCAAAAGGCAATTTCATTATCACATAGTTAATTTTGTACAATAATACAATATCATTTACAAACAGTGACGCTATGGGACATAATGTCTAACATACATGATGCGGCATATCATACCGACAATTGAGGTTCCGAGCTATAAACTTTGTCATCTGTTTTGCTGTAACATTGCGGAATGATTCGGCTTCCACCCACTTCGAGAAGTAATCTATGCCCATTCGAATGCATTTGGTCGAATTTCTCCAATCATATCATTCCCCATGCTGAGAAAGCCACGACTCTGAAAACCCGTGTAATTCTATGTGTGGTAGTGATTCAATTACCGTGTGCTTGACAGTCATGACAGTGCTTTACCATCTTCGCGCAGTCTGTTTCCATGGTTGACCAATAAAAACCTTGTCTCACTATCTTGCGGGACAGATTCACCCGTCATGTGCGGACCACATACCCCGGCGTGTATTTCTTCCATTAGATGCTGAGCTCTTCATTTCTCAAACTCAAACACTTCAACTGAATACCGTTTGCTTGCCTCTTGTACAGTTCCCTTTCAAAATCACATACTGGGAAGCTAACTTCTGAATGGCTATTTGTCTTTTCTGCATGCCCCTTCCGGAGTTCACCATGTTCCAGATACCTCTGAATGTCATAATACCAAGGTTTACCATCGTCGACCTCAACTTCCAGAATTCTTTCTATCTTATAAACAGGTCTGCTTGCTGTTGTCAGTATCAACGGTCTCATCACTAACTTTTCTGGATTTTCCCAAGTTGCTGCAAGTGTAGCCAATGCATCTGCCATCTGATTCTCTTCTCTCGGTAAGTGCTGAAACTTACACTCGGGGATAACCTGTGCCAACTTTCTGAGGTGAAAAAGGTAAGGTTTCAATCGTTCTTCTTTCAATTCCCATTCTCCTCGCATCTGCTGGACCACCAACATAGAGTCTCCGTAGACTTCCACACTCCCGACCTTCAAGGCTATCAATGCCGTCAAACCAAAAGCACATGCTTCATACTCGGCCATGTTGTTAGTCACTCTAAATGTCAACCTCTTGGCCAAAGGCAAAGTCTCTCCCTCGGGGGTCACTATCACGATCCCAATTCCGACTCCCTTGTAATTCACTGCTCCGTTAAAATACATCTTCCATCTCTGGACTATTATTGCTTAGATCTCTTCATCTAGAAATTCAAACTTATACTGATCCCCCTCAACAGGTTGCAATGCCAGAAACTCTGCTACCGCTCGCCATTTGATCACTTTGGAGGTGAGATACTCAATGTCAAACTCTGTCAGCAATACCAACCATCTGCCCAATTTTCCCACTAGTGAAGGCACCGAATGAAGATACTTCAGAGGATTTTCCTATGCCACTACCTGGATCTTGTATGACTGGAAATAATGCCGCAATTTTCTGGAAGCCCATACCATTGCAAGACAAATCTTCTCAACTTCCTGATATCGAGCCTCATACGGGAGCATCTTCTTACTCAGATAATAGACTGCATATTCTACCCCTATCTCATCAGCCTGTACCATCATTGCCCCCAGTGCTTCTGATTCTATAGCCAAATACAATATCAAAGGTCTGCCCGGTCTCGGAGGTTTCAATACATGAGGCTTTACCAAGTACTCTCTGATTTTGTCGAAGGCTGTCTGACACTGTTCATTCAATATCACTGGCTGATCTTTTCTCAACAGTTTGAAGATAGGCTCACATACTGACGTCAACTTGGCGATGAACCGACTGATGTACCGAATCTTCCCCAAGAATGCTCTTACTTCTTTTTCTGTCTTCGGTGCAGGCATTTCTGTGATTGCCTTGATTTTCTCAGAATCTACCTCTATTCCGCCCATTCCCACTGTATGACCAAGCAATTTCCCTGATGTCACTCCAAACACACATTTCTTTGGATTAAGCCGCAGGTTGTATCTGTCAACTCTCTGAAGGAACCTTTCTAGTGCTTCAATATGCCCGACTATTGTCTCTGATTTTACCATCATGTCATCCACGTACACCTCAATCTCTTTGTGCATTAAGTCGTTGAAAAGTGTAGTGGCCATCCGCTGATAAGTAGCCCCCGCATTCTTAGGCCCAAACGGCATAACTTTGTAACAATAAGTACCACACTCAGTAACAAATGCAGTCTTATGTTTGTCTTCCTCAGCCATAAGAACCTGATTGTAACCTGAAAATCCATCTCTAAATGAATACATAGCAGATAAAGTCGCACTATCAACCAAAACATCTATATGCGGCAGAGGAAAATCATCTTTCGGACAAGCCTTGTTGTGATCTCTATAGTCTACACACATTCTGACCTTCCCATCTTTATTTGGTACCGGTACTATGTTAGCCAACCACTCAAGATAATGTACTACTTCCAGGAACCCCACATCTATCTGTTTCTTAACCTCCTCTCTGACTTTCTCAGCCCATTCTGGTCTCATCCGTCGGAGTTTCTGTTTTATTGGCCTCATATTGGATAAGTTGGTATTGTGTGTTGGGCAATGTTATGTCTACCCCAGGCATGTCCTCATAGGACCAAGCAAACACTTTGGCATATCTGACCAACACTTCTTCTAGTTTCTCCCTCTCTTCGGAGGTTACTTCACTTGCAATCAGAATTTCCTTGGGGTTCTCAAGTGTACCCAAGTTAAATGCAGTAGTTCTGGCTGAACTGATGTCAAATATGCATGATTCGTGCATAGTAAATGGAAATGACTCAGACAAGTAAGCAAAAGAAATGTCTTTATTATTGGATAATGCCGAAGTACATTCAAACAAATTAGGAAGGTAAATGTCTTCATTATCTATAGACACTTCTTCCTCTGCAATCAGGTCTTCCTCAAGCTTTTCATCCTCTCCCAGAGTCAGGCTCTCTAACTTCAATAGTTATTCCTCCCAATTCTCTTCTTCTTTCCCCACAATTTCTTCAACTATCAGCTTCTTACCCAACATATCCTGGAAGATCTCAAACCCAGGTACCACAATTCCATTAACTTCCACAGGTTCAGGCTCCCATTGATATCCTGAAGCTTTCACAAAACACTTCATCAGTTTCAGGCCCTTTTTCTTGACCTTCGATTTTTCTTCATCAGATTTGTACCCCAAACCTTTCCGAGTAGTCTGTCCTCTGAAATCTGGCAATTTTGAACCTTCACCTGGCTCAAACTTCATTTTCTTCATGATCCTAGCCACCCTAGGATCCACCCATTCCTCAAAGGTAGCTGACACCTGAAACCTCATGAAAGGTTGTATCTCCAAGGCAGCCACGACATTATCTACCTCAGCCTGGATAGTAACAACTTCTCCCTCATACGAGAACTTGATCATTTGATGTAAAGTGGAAGGCACGACCCCAAGTTTTTGAAACCAAGGCCTTCCCAACAACAAGGCAAAAGTGGCTGGGATGTCCAGCACTGTAAACTCAACTTCATTTTCAATAGGGCCTACCTTGACCATAGCCACAAAAGTATCCTCGACTCCCCTTTTATTGTCATCATAAGCCTTAATAGTCATGCTGGAGGGGTCCAAGTCTGTTGATTTCATACCCAATCTCGCCAGAATTTTCAGCGGGCACACATTGATGGATGAGCCGTCATCTACCATCACACATGAAGTTCTCTTGCCCCTCACCTCGGCCCTGATAAATAAAAGCCTATTATGATTTCTTCCCTCCGTCAGGAGTTCATCCTTAAAAAAAGATATCTGCAAAGCTTCTTTCTGAACTGACCCAACAAACATTGCAGGGTTGGCATCTTCCAGTACCACAATCTTACTCAATGCCTCAACCATGGCCTGCCTATGCTCCCGAGATGCACATAACAGTTCACAGATACTCATTGTGCTCTAGTTTTCCTCAATTGCCTCAGCTCTATATCCTTCTTAGTATTTTCTGCAGTCTCAACCATTTCTCTACCATCTGTCAAAACTTACTTACCCTTTTCTGCCACATCATTGTAAAAACGACCGCTGCGCGTCATTCCCCTTACTTCTTCCTCATCACTGCTAGAGAAATCAAGCCAAAAGTTTTTTCCATTCTCAGTCTCATCTTCACTAGTATTATCCCAGATTCTCAGGCAAAAGGCTTGAGGGTGAAAGGATTTTAGGACAAGGTCTTCAGGGAGGCCAGAATTGATCATATAGGTTGGTGGTGGTACGGCACGGTAGTTGGGCAATGTGTTTCTGTGTGTGTCAGGCTGTTCTGTTTCTGGGTCATGTATTTTCTTGGAGTCTATCAGGTCTTGGATTTAATGGCAGAGTCGGGCGCAATTGTCGGTTTCATGGCCCTTTTGTTGGTGAAAGTGACAGTAAAGGCTTAGGTTATAATGTGATGGTGGGGGATTGGGTTATGGTTTGGCTTCTAGGGGTGACAGAAGTCATTGTCTCTTCAACTTCTCCAATACTTTGGACAATGGCCTACCCAAGTTGGAGAATCTCCGGTTCCGGATAGCGGCAATCTCAGCAGAAACGGGCTTTGTTCCCGATGTCCCCCCAATGGGCCTCCTGTTCAGACCATAGAATTTTCTGTTTTTGGCCTCTTCTTCCTCAATATCCATGACAGTTTCCCTCAACTTCCCAAAATCCGTAATCATGGAGGTCATCCTCCTTAGCTTCCCATAGATGGAAGGCTTGGTGCCATTGATGATCATTTTAATCTGATCCTTCTCTGAAGGCCTAGTCTGCATTTTCAACAACTGACCCCTCCACCGGTCCACATACTCCTTAAAACTCTCATCCGATTTCTGCTTAACATTCTCCAGATAACGGAGTGACAGATCGATCTCTAGGTCAGTGACATACTGCTTCAGGAAAGCATCAGCCAACTCCCTCCAATCATCCTTCACTTTCTTCTCCAAACTGTGGTACCACACCACGGGAGCTCCCTCGAGCGACATTCCAAACATTTTCTGCACTTGGCGCTGAGATAAGCACTATGAACTCATGACTGATACAAACTGTCGGATATGCACCCTTGGATCCCCATTGCCGTTAAACTTAGCCATATCAGGCATCTTGAACTGTGCCGACAACTGTTCTTCAAAAGTCAGTGTGTCATAATCCAGCAAATCTTCATTCTTACCCCTCATCTTGCGGGTAACTGACTCAACCTGATCCCGGAGTTTCTGTAACTCTGCCTGAGACCCAGATACTCTGCCTGTTGCATACTCTGCCATATCATCATCAAAAGCGGGGATATCATCCCCCAACCCATTCGGAGGCTCCTCACGCCTCACATTCTCAGAATTTCCCCCAGCACGGGGCACAGCCATACCAGCCATAGCAGTAGTCAAGGCCTGCAACTGTTCAGTAACCTTGGCGAGACCGTTCTCTAATTGATCCATACGGGATACCTCATTACCGGATTCACTCATGACTGTTACTGTTCTTTTAATGAGCCTTGTTCCTTCTCTAACCCAAACGGTATCTATGATGTCTTTTTGAGACATAGAAGGTGTTAACATGACATATGTATGTATGAGGTGCATGTAATATATATAACATACCAAATCAACTAAAATTTTCAAACAAATCGGCCCGTTATAATTTTAGATGCTTTTGGGCTAACTGTCATAGGAGTGAACTCGTCCCAGTTTAAATGGCCCAACGAGTACACATCTCATGGCAAGGAGCCCAACTAATTCCAAATGGTAATGTTCCGAACACAATCATAAAGTGGTCCATCATCACTTAGAAGCCTTTGGCCCAATCGTCATAAAATACATTCTTGTCCCAGTTTAAATGGCCCAACAAGCCCATATCCCATGACAAATGGTCCAAATGGATCCAAACGACGATGTTCCCAAACACAAGCATAAAAGAAAGATAATGCAAACATAAAGTAATAATTTCTACAGAATGGCCCATCAACATTTCAGAAGCTTTGGCCTAATGGTCATAAGGTACGAACTCGCCCCAGTTTAAATGGCCCAGCAAGTTCGCATTTCTGACAATAGCCCAACTGCATCCAAATGAGGATGGTCCACAAGCACATATTCAAGGAAATAATTGTTACTTTAACCATACAAACCCGGTCTATGGGTGGGTTCGTAAGAGTGTAGACAAAGGCTCTCACTAGCGAAGGATGGCCTACAACTAGGTCTCCCCAATCAAGGGTTCGAGCGACCAAGTGAGCGCACCCTTTTTTATACACTAAGGTACGTTCCAATTAGCTGTGGTGTGTGACTGACTGTCAAATGGATTTCCCGTTGTAGATTCCCAAGAGGGAGGGTGGAGCGAGGCTCTCTTAAGTACCCTAGCCTCTTAGGCTCTTATCGCTTGGTGACAGGAATAAACAAAGAGTCCTCCAAATTAGTCAATCACAACAGGCTAAGGGTAGATGGCCATGTAGGTGCCTTCACAGCTTTTCCTTATAGGAAGGTAGTGAATGAAGAAAAACACCAAACCATTACCTAGCCTCAAGATGCCCTTGATTAAATCCTCATTTTATCCACTATAGACACGATCAATTAAAACATAAATCCAAACATTACAAGACAATATTTCGGAGCCGATTCTCTATCCCCAGTGGAGTCGCCAGACTGTGGGACACAGAAACTAGATGACGCATGCTGTCCCGGGCTCGCGGCCCGGTTGGGAGTACGGAGTAGCCCGCGGGGGACTAAACAGGATAAAAATGGAGTCGCCACCCGGTGTGAACCGGGAAAATGAGATTTAAGGCCGCACTCATCCCTCGCAATGGAAGACCTCAAACCATTGGGTTCGGAACGATCCCTTAATTATGTCACTTGTAATGAAAGGATTTATGTAATAATTTAATCAAGCTTAAGTAACACTTATTTCCGAGAGTATCATGCTTCTAAATTCACATGTACAAAATAAAACTTGCACCTAAATTTACATATATTTTTTACATCTAAGACTGCATGCTTGAAAGTACATCAAAGTAGCAACGAACATACAACTTCATTGGCATATTGTATTCACGAAAGCACAAGTACATACACTAACCACACAAGCACACATGTGAGCACTTTTCGAAGTGGTACGTGGAATTGTATCCCAAGTACAGACCGCACTACCGTCCATTCGGAATCGGCTACGGAATTTATGTCTGGGTTTCCATCCGATATACCATAAGAAATAATACTCAAATGCTATCATGACATGGATATACGAATTGTAATATGTTAATCCAAGACAAAGGTAAATGATGCAACCAATGGGATAAACATGATTTCATCATGATGCGTACAAAGATAAGAATGACTATATGAGATTTCATAATACATGCATGAATGGTATAGTTGGCTTTATGACGTGAGGAGTTTGGCTTGTGGTAAGAGGCTTATGGCAGGCGAATTGCGACTTAATTGAGTGTGTGGGGACTGTTGTAGTTTAGGGCATGAAGGCAAAGGAATGGAATTAGCGATAGTCAGTGGGTGGGCATTAGGTTAGTGTACTGGGCTTTGTAGACACTGTATTTTTACATATCATGCCCAATGACGAGTCTCGTAAGGAGGCACTACCTTTTCATGTCATGGAAGTTGCAGGAAACGGACGTCGGAAGGGTAAAGTTGGAAATTGGAATCATTGTTGGATTTAACTTGGTTGTCTAGCTTCGATTTGCTCGTTGGATCTCCGCTTATGCTCGGCCCAAAAATAACCCAAATCCATACCCAAACCTACCAAAAGCACCAAGCCCACCACCTAGGAGGCCCATGACCTTGACACCATTTTCTACCTCCTTACACTATTCCATCATGATTTACCTTTCTACCTATTCACTTTAACCTTTGACCTCACCTTTTACCTTAATATTAATTTTTCAAACCATTTATTAAACCAACCCTACACCATTTAATGGCCTCCCTCACCAAGTCAAGCACTCCCCCCACACCATTAACTCCTTACACCCCACGCCCATCACCATCCCACCACCTTTGATTCATTTTCAAATTATCATTTGTATATGTCAACAAAGCCATCCAATTATGCATTACATTTCAACCAAGTTTGGTATCAAATTAATTGCCCTTGGCCTACCTATTAAATGCACTCCAAATTGCCTATATAAACACACATTTTTCTGCCTTGAGGAGGCTGGCAGAAATCAAGATACATAAAACACATTTGAGCATACATTTAGCATTTGGAGATCATAAAAAGCCTTCTCCTCTCAAGCCGGAAAGACAGCAGCAACACAGCAGCGAAGCAAAAGGAAAAAACAGCGAGCAAATCAGCAGGACAACCAAGGAAAAGGGGAACCAGTGAACCAGAAAAGTTGCGGAGCATCAACCCTTCCGACGGACGTGAAACGTGCTTCCAAAAGACGACGCAAAAAAGGTTAGACCTGAGGGCATATGATACTTATCTTCTTCGCATGAATTGATGATTTAGAAAGCATGTTAATTATGATATTTAAGTATGCATGAATTAGTTTAGCATGTAAATTGTGTGATGTGATTCCGGATGGACGGAATATGTGTTATTTCTTGTGGTATATCGGATGGAAACTCGGACATAAATTCCGTAGCCGAATCCGAATGGACGGTAATGCGGTTTGTACTCGGGATACAATGCCACGTACCACTTGAAAGACACACGTATTCCGTTTCACCCAAATTTGTGTTTGAGCATGATTTAGACTAGTGTGTTATTAGTTTTCTTATGCATGATTAGGATGTTTAACATGTTATAGTTTTGTGCATAACTAGTTTGTTGTGATTGAGCATGATTTAGTTGTTTAGTATGTCAATCTTTATGCATGATTCAAGGGTCTATGTGACTAGATATGTCGTTGTGGTTATCTTGTTTGAATGACGCATCTAAAACTGCATGAATGTATGTAATCTGCCAGTTCCCGTTCGAACGCGTAATCAAACGCATCACGAACGAGAGCCTTCTGTCTCTACCGTTCGAACGCGTTATCAAACGCTACTCGAACGCACACACATCTGTGGCATCAGGTCTCATTCTGTTCGAACGCGTTTCGGACGCACTACGAACGAGAACCTACTGTCTCATTTCCGTTCGAACTCGTTTCGGACGCCATACGAACGAGAACCTACTGTCTCATTTCCGTTCGAACGCGTTTCGGACGCCATACGAACGAGAACCTACTGTCTTCACCGTTCGAACGCGTTTACGAACGCAACGCGAACGCTTACGGTCTTCCTGCATCACATCATGACATGTCTATCTTAACATATAGTTATCTCTTTGAATCTTATGCATTTGTATTACTTCTTTAGCCATCTATTTTCTGTTATACGCTTGAATATCTTCTCTTAGTATGCATGTTTGTAAGAATGTTCCTTGTTTGTGCCTTTGTGAAGTTGTATGCCTTTGAAATGTTAATTTGTCTTCATGCTTGAATTTGGACATAGATTATACATGAATAGGATGCATGCAAACATGAACATGCTAAATGTAAACTTAGACTTGGGATTTGTATATGGAAATTTAAGTGTAAGTTTTATTGCTATGCATGTGAATTTAGAAGCATGATACCCTTGGAAATGAATGTTACTCAAGCATGATTAAGTTATTACATAAATCCTTTCATTACAAGTGACATAAGTAAGGGACCATTCCGAACCCAACGGTTTGAGGTCTTCCCTTGCGAGGGGTGAGTGCGGCCTTAAATCTTATTTTCCCGGTTCACACCGGGTGGCGACTCCATTATTCTCCGGTTTAGTCCCCCGTGGCTACTCCGTACTCCCAACTAGGCCCTGAGTCTAGAACAGCATGCGTCGTCCAGTTTCTGTGTCCTACAGTCTGGCGACTCCACTGGGGATAGAGAATCGGCCTCGAAACATGTCTTGTAATGGTGGGATTTGTGTTTTAATTAACCATGTTTACTGTAAGTTTAAGGAATTTAATCAAAGACATTGTGAGGGCTAGGTGATGTTTAGTGTCTTCCTTCACTCACTACCTTTTTACAAGGAAAAGCTGGAAGACACCTAGATGATCATTTTCCTAGGGGATGTTTGGTGTCTTCCTTCACTCACTACCTTTTTACAAGGAAAAGCTGGAAGGCATCTAGATAATCATCTCATGTGATAGACTAATTTGGAGGACTCGTTGTTTATTCCTGTCACCAAGCGATAAGAGCCTAAGGGGCTTGGGTATCCACTGCGAGCCTTGCTCCGCCCTCCCTCTGGGGAATCTACAACGGGAAGTCCATTTGACAGTTAGTCACATACCTTAACTTGTTGACATATAAGGTGCACTCACTTGGTCGTTTGAACCCTTGAATGGGGAGTCCTAGTTGTGGGTAATCCTTTGTCAATAAGGGCCTTTGTTTACATTCTTGAAACCTACACATGAACCTTAGTTTTTATGACCTTTAGAAATTATTTACTATTGCTTGTGCTTATGGGCCATTTCCATTTGGAGGCAGTTGGACCTTTATCAGAAATGCGAACTTGTTGGGCCATTTAAACTGGGGCGAGTTCGTATCTTATGACTACTAGGCCCAAAACCTCTAAAATGTCGATGGGCCATTTTGTAGAAATTATCATGTCATGTTTGCATCAACTTTCTTCTATGCTTGTGTATTGGGAACATTGTCGTTTGGATCTATTTGGACCACTTGTCATGAGATAGGCTTGTTGGGCCATTTAAACTGGGACAAGAACATTTTTCATGACTATTGGGCCAAAGGCTTCTAAGTGATTAATGAGCCGTTTTGTGATTGTGTTCGGAACGTTACTATTTGGATTTAGTCGGGTTCTTTGCCATGAGATGTGAACTCATTGGGCCATTTAAACTGGGATGGGTTCACTCCTATGATAATTAGCTCGAAAAATTCTAAAATGATAACGAGCCGACTCGTTTGAGAGTTTTAATTTACTTAGCATGTTATATATACCTCATACGCCTCATGCATACATGCATCGTGCTAACCTCTTATGTTTTAAAAGCCATCATAGATACCTGTTGGGTTAGGGAAGGGAAAAGACTCACCAAGAAGACAGTGACAACCATGAGTGAATCCGGCAATGAGGTATCCCGTATGGATCAGTTAGAGAACGGTCTCGCCAAAATTACTGAACAGTTGCAAGCCTTGACTACTGCTATGGCTGGTATGACTGTGCCCCGTGCTGGAGGAAATTCTGAGAATGTGAGGCATGAGGAGCCTCCGATTGGGTTGAGGGATGATACCCCCACTTTTGATGATGATATGGCAGAGTATGCAGCAGGCAGAATATCTGGGTCACAAACAGAATTACAGAAACTTCGGGATCAGGTTGAGTCAGTTACCCGCAAGATGAGGGGTAAGAATGAAGATTTGCTGGATTATGACACATTGACCTTCGAGGAACAGTTGCCAGCACAGTTCAAGATGCCTGATATGGCTAAGTTTAACGGGAATGGGGATCCAAGGGTGCATCTCCGACATTTGTATCAGTTATGAGTTCAGTCGGCTTATCCCAGCGCCAAGTGCAGAAAATGTTTGGAATGTCACTCGAGGGAGCTCCAGTGGTGTGGTACCACAGTTTAGAAAGAAAGTGAAGGAAGATTGGAGAGAATTGGCTGATGCTTTCCTGAAGCAGTATGTCACTGACCTAGAAATCGATCTATCACTCCGCGATCTGGAGAATGTGAAGCAGAAATCGGAGGAAAGTTTTAAGGAGTACGTACGTAGACCGATGGAGGAGTCAGCTGTTGAAAATGCAAACTAGGCCCTCGGAGAAGGACCAGATTAAAATGATCATCAAGGGCACCAAACCCTCCATTTACAGCAAGTTGAGGAGGATGACTTCCATGATTACAGACTTTCGGCAGTTGAGGGAAACTGTCATGGACATTGAGGAAGAAGAGGCCGAGAATAGAAAATTCTATGGTTTGAACAGAAGGCCCATTGGAGGAACATCGGGAACAAAGCCCGTTTCTGCTGAGATTGCTGCTATCCGGAACCGAAGATTTTCCAACTTTGGAAGACCTCTGTCAAAGGTGCTAGAGAAACTGAAGAGACAAGGGCTCTTAAAACCTGTGGAAGCCAAACCATTACCCAATCCCCTACCACCACATTACGACCTAAGCCTTTACTGTCACTTTCACCAGCAAAAAGGCCATGACACTGACAATTGCACCCGACTCCGCCATGAAATCCAAGACCTGATAGACTCCAAGAAAATACCTGACCCCAGAAACAGAACAGCCTAACACACACAGAAACCCCTTACCCAATTACCGTGCCGTACCACCACCAACCTATATGATCAATTCTGGCCTCCCGGAAGACCTTGTCCTAAAATCCTTTCACCCTCAAGCCTTTTGCCTGGGAATCTGGGACAGTGCTAGTGAAGAGGAGACTGAGCAGGAAAAGAACTTTTGGCTTGATTTCTCTAGCAGTGACGAAGAAGAAGTAAGGGGAATGACGCGCAGTGGCCGTTTTTACAATGATATGGCAGAGAAGGGTAAGGAAGTCCTGACAGATGGTAGAGAAGTGATTGAGACTGCAGAAAATACTGAGGAGGATATGGTGCTAAGGCAATTAAGGAAGACTAGAGCACAAGTGAGTATCTGGGAACTACTGTGTGCATCTCGGGAGCATAGACAGGCTATGGTTGAGGCTTTGAGCAAGATTGTGGTACCGGAGGATGCCAACCCCGCAATGTTTGTTGGGTCAGTTCAGAAAGAAGCTTTGCAGATATCTTTTTCTGAAGATGAACTCCCAGCAGAAGGGAGGAATCATAACAGGCCTCTATTTATCAGGGCCGAGGTGAGGGGCAAGAGAACTTCGTGTGTAATGGTGGATGACGGTTCGTCCATCAATGTGTGCCCGCTAAAAATTTTGGCGAGATTGGGTATGTAATGAAAGCAACAGACTTGGACCCCTCCAGTATGACTATCAAGGCTTATGATGACAGTAAACGGGGAGTTGAGGGCACCTTTGTGGCTATGGTCAAGGTAGGGCCGATTGAAGATGAGGTGGAGTTCACAGTGCTGGACATCCCGGCCACTTTTGCCTTATTGCTGGGAAGGCCTTGGTTTCACAAACTTGGGGGCGTGCCTTCCACTTTGCATCAGATGATCAAATTCCCGTATGGAGGAGAAATTGTCACTATCCGGGCTGAGACAGATAATGCCGTGGCTGCCTTGGAGATACAGCCTTTCACGAGGTTTCAGGTGTCAGCTACTTTCGAAGAATGGGTGGATCCTAGGGTGGCTAGGATTATGGAAAAAATGAAGTTTGAGCCAGGAAAAGGTTCAAAATTACCAGATTTCCGAGGACAGAATACTAGGAAGGGTTTGGGGTACAAGTCTGATGAAGAGAAGCCAAAGGCCAAGAAAAAGGGCCTGAAACTGATGGAATATTTTGTAAAAGCTTCAGGATATCAAGGAGAGCCTGAACCTGTGGAAGTTAATGGAATTGTGGTACCTGGGTTTGAGATCTTCCAGGATATGTTGGGTGAACAGCTGACAGTCAAGGGAATTGAGAAGAAAGAAGAAGAGCATTGGGAGGAAGAACTGATGAAGATGGAGAGCATGACTCTGGGAGAGGATGAAAAGCCTGAGGAGGACCTGATTGCAGAGGAAGAAGTGTCTATAGATGATGAAGACATTTGCCTTCCTGATTTGTTTGAATGTACTTCCGCATTATCCAATAAAGACATTTCTTTTGCTTACTTACCTGAGTCATTTCCATTTGCTCCGCATGAATCAAGTATATTTGATATCAGTTCTGCCAGAACTACTGCATTTAACCTGGGTACGCTGGAGAACCCCAAAGTAATTCTGATTGCAAGCGAAATTACCTCTGAAGAAAGGGAAAATTAGAAGAAGTGTTGGTCAGATATGCCAGAGTGTTTGCTTGGTCCTATGAGGACATGCCTGGGGTAGACAGAAACATCGCCCAGCACACAATACCAACTTATCCGAATATGAGGCCAGTAAAGCAGAAACTCCGACGGATGAGACCGGAATGGGCCGAGAAAGTCGAGAGAAAGAAGGAGAGGAAGTTAGAAACAGATAGATGTGGGATTCCTGGAAGTAGTGAAGTATCCCGAATGGTTGGCTAATATAGTGCCAGTGCCGGAAGAAAGACGGGAAAGTCAGGATGTGTGTAGACTACAGAGATCTCAACAAGGCTTGTCCGAAAGATGATTTTCCCCTGCCACATATAGATGTCCTGGTCGACAGTGCGGCTTTATCTGCCATGTATTCATTTGCGGATGGATTTTCAGGTTACAATCAGGTTCTCATGGCTGAGGAAGACAAACACAAGACTGCATTTGTTACTGAGTGGGGCACTTACTGCTACAAGGTAATGCCGTTTGGACTCAAGAATGCAGGAGCTACTTATCAGCGAATGGCCACTACACTTTTCCATGATTTGATGCACAAGGAAATCGAAGTGTATGTGGATGACATGATGGTGAAATCAGAGACAAGAGTTGGGCACATTGAAGCATTGGAAAGATTCCTTCAGAGAGTTGACAGATACAACCTGCGACTTAATCCCAAGAAATGTGTGTTTGGGGTGACATCAGGGAAATTGCTTGGCCATACAGTGGGAATGGGCGGAATAGAGGTAGACTCCGAGAAGATCAAAGCAATCACAGAGATGTCTGCACCAAAGACAGAAAAGGAAGTCAGAGCGTTCTTGGGAAAAATTCAGTATATCAGTCGGTTCATTGCCAAGTTGACATCAGTATGTGAGCCCGTTTTCAAACTGTTGAGAAAAGATCAGCCAGTGAGATGGAACGAGCAATGCCAGACCGCCTTCGACAGGATCAGAGAGTACTTGGTGGAGCCACCTGTATTGAAGCCTCCGAGGCTGGGCAGACCTTTGATACTGTATTTGGCTGGCTGTAGAATCAGAAGCACTGGGGGCAATGGTGGTACAGGCAGCAGATGAGACAGGGGTAGAACATGCAGTTTACTATCTGAGTAAGAAGATGCTCCCGTATGAGGCTCGGTATCAAGAGGTTGAGAAGATCTGTCTTGCGGTGATATGGGCTTCCAGAAAACTACGGCATTATTTCCTGTCATACAAAATCCAGGTAGTGGCAAAGGAGAATCCTCTGAAATATCTTCATTCAGTGCCTTCGCTAGTGGGAAAACTGGGCCGATGGTTGGTATTGTTGACAGAGTTTGACGTCGAGTATCTCACCTCCAAAGTGATCAAGGGGCGAGCAGTAGCAGAGTTCCTGGCATTACAACCTTGGGGGATCAGTATAAGTTTGAGTTTCCAGATGAAGAGATCCAATCAATAACAGTCCAGAGATGGAAGATGTATTTTGACGGAGCAGTGAATCATAAAGGTGCCGGAATTGGGATCGTGATAGTGACCCCCGAGGGAGAGACTTTGCCGATGGCCAAGAGGTTGACATTCAGAGTGACTAACAACATGGCCGAGTATGAAGCATGTGCTTTTGGTTTGACGGCATTGATAGCCTTGAAGGCCGGAAGTGTGGAAATCTACGGAGATTCTGTTGGTTCTATAATATTTCCAAGGAAAGATTAAACATGTATGAAATACAACAAAGAATATATATAAATATGAAGTATGGCGGAATCATACTTACAATATCTTGTGATGAAGAAAATCAAGCCAAGATGGAAGCTCCAAGGTGGATGATTTTCGGCCAAGGTGAGAAGTGTGAAAAGCTCCAAGCTTTGAGTATTCCAAGCTCTATGATGGTTTCCCTATCACCTCTTTTGATCCCTTGAAAGGTACTAGCCTTGCTTGTGAGGAGATGTTCCAAACAATCACACTTTCTTCAAGCTTTGGCAACCAAAATGAAGAAGAAGATGAAGAAAAAAACTGCATGCAGTTTTCGGCCAAGTGAGAGAGAGAAGAGAGATTTTTCTTTTTGTTCTAATTGATTTTTGATACCAAAAATCAATTTATATTTATGTCATAATATTTATTAAATAATAATAAATCTATGACACAAGCCATGCAAAGGCTTAGAGTGTCAACACTCAAATTCCATGCATAACATTAGAGTGTATTATACACTATCACCATGCAATGCATTATCAATAAAATAATACATTCAATGACATGTGTCAAGTGGGCCCCACACGTTTCCAAATGAAAGTGGGCCCACGTCCACTCACGCGTTCGGGTTCGATATTTCCGAAATACCGAACTTGCGTCGCGACGTTAATAAATCGAATTTAAATAAATAATCGCGCCTAGCGAAATTATTATTTACGTCGCTAACGAATTAATTCTAAATTAACTCGTATGCCCGAATTAAAATCTAATTTTAATTTCGCGTCGAAATCGAATTTCAATTATTATATCGAATATAATATCTTACTGATTAATTCCAAATTAATCGTTCTCTCTCTCTAAATAAGGCACTTTATCCGAGATAAAGTTTCTCCGCAATTAATCCAAGATTAATTAAGTTCGAATCAAATATCACAGGTGAATCTTCAGGAAGCGACCCAAGAGATCTCCAGATATGTTGGCAGTAAATACGGTCGTCGGATAATCCGAACACGCACGTACCTCGTACTACGTTCTTACCGATTCACAGACAAGGTTGGCTTCTAGCAAAGCGCCATGCCTACCCAATTCTCCAGAAATATTCTTATAGGAATATAAGATCTATATCAAGCGTAGTATACCGTAGTATTGCGTACATCGATCCAGTATCGGATGATCACATGCTAGGCCTAGGGCTGGAGATGTGTGTCTGCCCCGTACGAAACATATATCGGACATCAAGCACTAGTCTCTTTAAATCGGACAATCCTGACTAGTCATATTGTCCCGACGGTTGCAACCTTTTATAGAGTACTAGTTCTGTGTCCTGCGTGATCATCACCTCCATATGTCTGAAGCGATACTTCCATCTTGACATCACATCCAGTACACTACGATTCTCGATAAACCCAGAAGAGGTGTACACAGAACCGGTTAAGGTCCCCAACCACCAAAACCAAAGTTTACCTATTGTCGCAAGTACTAGCGATGTAAGTCTCAAGTTAAGACCATATACACCTACCCTGATGCGGCCTCCCATAGACACCTAGACATACTACCAATGGGATCCGCGGGGGGGGTCTATCCAGAGCGAAGCTGTTTTCCGTACCATCGGTAAAACACAACCTCCTATCGCACTTGCATAAGTATCCAATACTTAAATATATGAGAACTATGCCGTTGTGCCCTCACAACGTGCACAAGCACAATACTAGCCTATTCCGCATTATCGATGTCCAGTCTCGATAATACTACGGCTAGGGATATTTAATGATTAAACCTTTATGGATTGATACTGTCTCATATCATCTCAATCCAGTACTAATCATATGGACTTTCGCCATTTATTGATCAAAGTAAATAATATTTACAAAATGGCAAAAGGCAATTTCATTATTACATAGTTAATTTTGTACAATAATACAATATCATTTACAAACAGTGACGCTATGGGACACAATGTCTAACAATCTCCCACTTGGCCTATAGCCAGTCACTCAAGCATCTAATGCCCGAACTATGTATGTGTCGTTCAAAAACTTGCTGAAGAACAGCCTTCGTCAGCGGATCTGCAATGTTGTCATCTGATGTGACCTTCTCGACTTTTACATCGCCACGATGTATAATCTCCCGAATCAGATGGTAACGTCGAAGAACATGCTTGGACCGTTGATGAGACCTTGGTTCCTTAGCCTGTGCTATAGCCCCGTTATTGTCACAATACAATTGAACGGGCTCAGCTGCTAACGGAACTACTCCTAATCCGATTAGGAACTTTCGGATCCAAACTGCCTCCTTTGCTGCTTCAGATGCAGCGATGTACTCCGCTTCTGTTGTAGAATCGGCAACAATATCTTGCTTGGAAGATTTCCAGCTCACTGCTCCGTTATTCAAACAAAATATGTACCCGGATTGTGACTTGTAGTCATCCTTGTCGGTTTGGAAACTTGCATCGGTATACCCAGATACCGCAAGTTCTCCACCTCCATAAATTAAGAAAGCATCCTTAGTTCGTTTAAGATACTTAAGGATATTCTTAACTGCTATCCAGTGACCTTCACCTGGATCGGCCTGATAGCGACTGCACATGCTCAAAGCATATGAGACATCAGGTCGTGTACATATCATGGCATACATGATCGATCCGACTGCCGAGGCGAACGGTATCCGACTCATGTGGTCTCTCTCTTCCTGAGTCTTAGGACACATGTCCTTAGACAGAGAGGTACCACGTACCATTGGAACCAATCCCCTCTTGGATTGTTCCATGTTGAATCGCTTCAACATTTTATCAATATATGTACTCTGGGAGAGTCCAAGCAGCTTTCTAGATCTATCCCTGTAGATCTTTATTCCAAGAATAAAGGCTGCTTCTCCCAGATCTTTCATGGAGAATTTTAATGAAAGCCAAGCTTTCACCGACGTTAGCATGGGAATGTCATTGCCTATTAGCAATACGTCGTCGACATAAAGGACAATAAAAGTAAGTGCTCTCCCACTAACCTTCTTGTATACACAAGGGTCATCTACGTTTTGCACGAAATCATATTCTTTTATGATCTCATCAAAACGCTGATTCCATGACCGTGATGCTTGCTTCAATCCATAAATGGATCGATTTAACTTACAAACCTTGTTTGCAAGTCTAGGTACGATAAAACCGTCAGGCTGTTGCATATAAACATCCTCCAAAAGGTTTCCGTTAAGGAAAGCGGTTTTAACGTCCATCTGCCATATTTCGTAATCGAAATATACAGCTATTGCAAGCATTATCCGAATGGATTTAATCATGGCAACGGGTGAGAAGGTTTCGTCATAATCAATACCATATTGTTGACGATACCCCTTCGCTACAAGCCTAGCTTTGTACGTTTGTACGTTGCCATCCATGTCGGTCTTCTTCTTGAAGATCCATCTGCATCCAATAGGCTTTATGCCTTCTGGTGCATCAACCAGTGTCCAAACTTGGTTGGCGTACATGGAATCCATCTCGGACTTCATGGCATCTTGCCATAAAGCGGAATCGATATTTTGTATCGCTTCCTCATACGTAGCCGGTTCATTATCCTCAATAAGATTAATATCTACATGAGGTGAGATCAGGAAACCATACCTCTCAGGTACTGTTCTGACTCTCTCCGACCTACGCGGTCCTTGTGTATGTGAAGTTTGTGGTACAGACTCATCCCGGGTGGGTTATTCTTGTTCCGTCGTTGATTCATTGCCAGGAACAGTATCACTACGATCTTCATCGAGTTCTACTTTCCTCCCACTTACCACTGCATTTATAAAATCCTTCTCAAGTAAAAATGCTTGTAGAGCAACAAATACTTTGTTCTCTTGTGGGTGATAGAAGTAATATCCTTTGGTTTCCCTAGGATATCCTACAAAAAGGCATTTATCAGTTTTGGGTTTAAGTTTGGTACTTTCCAAACGTTTAACATGTGCCCAGCATCCCCAAATCTTCAGGAAAGAGAAACCTGGTTTCCTTCTTGTCCATATCTCATATGGAGTCTGTTCAACAGACTTCGACGGTACCTTATTCAAAATAAGTATAGCACTGTTTAATGCGTATCCCCAGAAGGATATTGGTAGCTCAGTGCGACTCATCATTGACCTTACCATGTCCAAAAGGTGCGGTTTCTCCGTTCGGACACACCGTTTAATTGGGGTGTTCCAGGAGGAGTCCACTGTGAAAGAATACCATATTCTTTCAAGTAATCTTGAAACTCATAACTTAAGTATTCGCCACCACGGTCTGACCGTAATGTCTTAATACTCTTCCTGTTTGTTTCTCCACTTCGTGTCGAAACTCTTTGAATTTCTCAAAAGTTTCCGACTTGTGTCTCATAAGATACACATAACCGTAACGAGATGCATCATCTGTAAAGGTTACGAAGTAGTGAAATCCACCTCTAGCCTGGCTAGACATGGGTCCGCATACGTTAGTATGAACGAGAGCTAACAGTTCTGTGGCACGTTCACCTTTACCGCTAAAAGGTGATTTAGGCATTTTGCCTAAAAGACAAGATTCGCAGACGTCATATGAATTGGGATCAAATTGCGTCCAAGTACCCACTCTTTGAAAGTGTGGATATGCGAGTCTTGTTGATGTGTCCTAGACGACAATGCCACATGTAAGATTCATCTTTTAGATTACTCCTTTTGAGCCTTTTGTTTGTCATTTTAGGAGATTCATTTATATTCAAAATATAAAGACCGTTATTTGCCCAGCTGTGCAAATTTCTGTATCACTTTTATATAAAAACACCCGGTTGTTTCTGAATACAAAAGTGTAACCCTGCTGGGCTAACAAGGATACAGATATAATATTCCTAGTTAAACTAGGTACAAAATAACAGTTCAAAAGTTTAAGTACATGCCCTGAGGGCAGTTCTAAAACAAAAGTCCCTACGGCCAAAACAGCAACTGGTGTTCCGTTTCCGACCCGTAGATCCATCTCCCCTGACGCCAGCATCCTGCTATCATGCAGATCCTGCACATCAGTACAAATATGAGCACCACAACCGAATCAAAAATCCAATTTTTTTAAACTAGAAGTATTCATATTTATCTCAATAACAAACATACCAGAGAGGCGATAGCCTTGCCAGCCTTGATATCCTCCTTCTGCACAATGCTTATTTGGCAGTCACGTTTCCAGTGACCCCTCTTGCCCGCAGTTAAGGCAGATGTCGTGAGATTTGTCCTTTGGCTTCCTAGAAGCCACTCCACTGTCAACTTGCCCTTTGCCCTTCTTTTTGAACTTCCTCTTCTCGCACCTCCAATTGCCATGGGCCTAGCCTTTGGCGCTGGAGGTCGATGCATAATGCGCCTCGCGCTTGCTCCCCTTAAGGAGTTCCCTTTCGGACTCCTCAATACGGATAATAGCTCTCCAAGAGTGTCATCTGTATCCATCAACTTGTAGTTGATGATGATTTGTTTCCAAGTATCGGGCAGCGATTGTAATATCATATCAATCGTCAGCTCTGCCTCCAGACAATGCCCATATTGGCTAACTCATCAATGTCAGCGATCATTTGAGTCTCGTGGGCCTCACCTGATGCGCCGTCTGTCATCCGAGAGCGAAGAGTTTCCTTACTAGCTCGTACCTCTTCATCCGCTTATTGGTGCGGTGAAGATCACGCAATCTTGCATCATGTTATAGGGATCCAAGTCTCTGTACTGACGTCTGAAATGCTGGGTCATTGCAGCTAGCATAACTGACTGAGCTTGGTCACAATCGTCACTATGAGTCTTCCATAACTCTAGCTCCAGTGGCTCAGTGGGTTCAGGCGGGAGAGGTCTCTGAATAGTATACAGTACCCTCTCAGCCCCAAGCACTATCTTGAGGTTCTTTCCCAGTCGGCAAGTTTTGTCCCTTTGAAGACATTATCGCCCATGGATTTGTCGCGATATTACCTTGCCTATCATCTTGACAACTATAGTCCAACTATAAAGTCAACGATGTTATGGGTACAGTCAAACTGTTACAAGTAAAATAACAATATATTAGTCCAACTAATTATTTAAAATATTGACGAAATAATTTTCAAAGACGCGTAAGGCCTAAGTATCTGAACGAAATTGCAAATTCAATAATAGCCTCCCACTATTTTCTTCAAGTTTCTAACCCTCTGTAGAGAACTCGGGAAATCGAATTTCCTAGTGGGCTAGGATCCCGTTAAATAACACACAACCTTAACTTTTGGCCAATAAACATTGTATGCTATTTAACTTAGGTAGATCTCCATGATCAATTGGATCTCATCCAATTCCTAGATCCGGTTGGTGGACATCCAATCCGAAACATATGTATAATGCCAATGTAACCATTACATTTTCCTAACCCTATCCTCCGAATCAATTAGGCCATGGCTTTGGCCAAAAACAAACCTAATGATTCCATTAAGCGGGACCCATTGACGAGGAAAGTTTCGTAATCAATGTCGTTGGACAAAAAGTGATCTTGACTTGGCCAAAAAATCACGATTTGGACAAGAAACCTATATGCAAACAAAACTCTTCATGATTCAAGTACACCTTTTGATTGACAAAGGTCTTGACTTTGGTCAAAAACAAACCAATGCCAACTTCGGATCTTGAACAAGAACCATTCAATGGAAGGATATTCGCTTAATATAATTGAGGGATTTTCGTGTATTGGCAACCAATTTATTTATCTTTGTTAGGTCTCATCATCATACACCCTTAAGCATGGCTTCTAAAACATCATAAAGCGCGTAAAAGAATTAATAGTGATATGCGGATGGATTATAAACAACTTGTTCCTAGAACAAATCCACTCCCTTCCTCTCCCCGCTAGCACTATTCTACTACTACCCAATTACATAATACAATAAGAGAAACCTCATTTACATTGAGGGGAATTAGGTGAGAAGAGAATCCAAAGAGATAAAGAGATAAGGCTGGACAACGCAGGTCCAATTTATAAAATTCCAATTTACAATAATTTCTAAAATTACCCTTCCCTTCTAATATCCATCGATATACACTATTCATTCATCACATACATATATATTCAAACAAGACATGCTTTTACAACCAATCTACCAATTAATTAGTCTTTATTTAAGTGATCATCCAATGTTCAAACAACGGTTTTGATTTTGCGCGAGTCCAACTCGATTGAGAATAAGTACATAGGGTACGAATTCGCGAATTATATCGAATACTAATTAAATCTAATTTAATTCGTATTCAATACTAATTCAATTATTTAATTCCAAATTAAATGTTTACACTTTTAATGTGCTTAAAGACTTAGATTCTAAATCTAATCTTATTGGGCCTCAAAGCCCAACTAACATCCAATGTTGAATTTATTCAAGTCAAATGGACTTAAATTGATTTATTAAGGCTTGGGCTTTGGTCAATGTGGGTCAAACCCATTACCAGCCCAATAAGGAATCACCCTTAAGTGCCATAAAACCCAATTTAAGCCCATAAGGCCCAATTAAATTATTAAAGCCCATTCATTAAATTTTAATATCCAAACATTAAAGTCCCAATAATTAAAGTGTAATACCAAAGATTAATGTATTAAACCAAATATTCCAAAATACCCATTAATTTATTAATCATCAATTTTTCAAAATAAATGTCCAACATTAATTTTAACAAAATCATCAACTCCTTCACATGTCCTATGTATTCGGCCAAGGTGAGTTTTTTTGTGTCGATTTGTTTTTTCAATCCGATTGAATTATTAATCTACGTCCCGTACACGTTCTAAGTCATCCAATGATCTTAAACACAAAAAATTTCAATCCACTCCAAGTAGCACACATTCGGCCAAGGCATGAATTTGGGGAAAAATCATCCAATGGCATTTTTGATAAATTGATTCCATGTATCATCATTCTATATACATGCAAGCATACTTATTCATCAGTTCACAAGAACATGCTTTAACCAATTTTATCACACCATTCGGCCAAGGTTAAAATTTTGGGGAAAAATCATCCAATGCATTTTTCATAAAATTGATTCCATATAACATCATTCTATATACACAGCAAGCATACTTATTCATCAAATTTCACAAGAAACATGCTTCAAACAATTTTATCAATTTTAACCTAAAGTATTTCATGCTTAAACCATGCTCTGATACCATTGTTGGTTTCTATAATTGTCCCAGGAAAGATTAAGCATGTATGAAATACAACAAGAATATATAATATGAAGTATGGCGGAATCATACTTACAATATCTTGTGATGAAGAAATCAAGCCAAGATGGAAGCTCCAAGGTGATGATTTTCGGCCAAGGTGAGAAGATGTGAAAAGCTCCAGCTTTGAGTATTCCAAGCTCTATGATGGTTTCCCTATCACCTCTTTTGATCCCTTGAAAGGTACTAGCCTTGCTTGTGAGGAGATGTTCCAAACAATCACACTTTCTTCAAGCTTTTGGCAACCAAAATGAAGAAGATGAAGACCAAAAAACTGCATGTAGTTTTCGCTCAAGTGAGAGAGAGAAGAGATATTTTTCTTTTTGTTCTAATTGATTTTTGATACCAAAAATCAATTTATATTTATGTCATAAAATTTATTAAATAATAATAAATCTATGACACAAGCCATGCAAAGGCTTAGGTGTCAACACTCAATTCCATGCATAACATTAGAGTGTATTATACACTATCACCATGCAATGCATTATCAAAAAATAATACATTCAATGACATGTGTCAAGTGGGCCCACACGTTTCCAATGAAAGTGGGCCCACGTCCCCTCACGCGTTCGTGTTCGATATTTTCTGAAATACCGAACTTGCGTCGCGACGTTATTAAATCGAATTTAAATAAATAATCGCGCCTAGCGAAATTATTATTTACGTCGCTAACGAATTAATTCTAAATTAACTTGTATGCCCGAATTAAAATCTAATTTTAATTTCGCGTCGAAATCGAATTTCAATTATTAATATCGAATATAATACTTACTGATTAATTCCAAATTAATCGTTCTCTCTCTCTAAATAAGGCACTTTATCCGAGATAAAGTTTCTCCGCAATTAATCCAAGATTAATTAAGTTCGAATCAAATATCACAGGTGAATCTTCAGGAAGCGACCCAAGAGATCTCCAGATATGTTGGCAGTAAATACGGTCGTCGGATAATCCGAACACGCACGTACCTCGTACTACTACGTTTTACCGATTCACAAGACAAGGTTGGCTTCTAGCAAAGCGCCATTGCCTACCCAATTCTCCAGAAATATTCTTATAGGAATATAAGATCTATATCAAGCGTAGTATACCGTATATTGCGTACATCGATCCAGTATCGGATGATCCATGCTAGGCCTAGGGCTGGAGATGTGTCTGCCCCCGTACGAAACATATTCGGACATCAAGCAACTAGTCTCTTTAAATCGGACAATCCTGACCTAGTCATATTGTCCCGACGGTTGCAACCTTTATAGAGTACTAGTTCTGTGTCCTGCGTGATCATCACCTCCATATGTCTGAAGCGATACTTCCATCTTGACATCACATCCAGTCACTAAACGATTCTCGATAAACCCAAAAGAGGTGTACACAGAACCGGTTAAGGTCCCCAACCACCAAAACCAAAAAGTTTACCGATTGTCGCAAGTACTAGCGATGTAAGTCTCAGGTTAAGACCATATACACATACCCTGATGCGGCCTCCCATAGACACCTAGACATACTACCAATGGGATCCGCGGGGTCTATCCAGAGCGAAGCTGTTTTCCGTACCATCGGTAAAACCACAACCTCCTATCGCACTTGCATAAGTATCCAATACTTAAATATATGAGAACTATGCCGTTGTGCCCTCACAACGTGCACAGCGCAATACTAGCCTATTTCGCATTATCGATGTCCGTCTCGATAATACTACGGCTAGGGATATTTAATGATTAAACCTTTATGGATTGATACTGTCTCATATCATCTCAATCCAGTACTAATCATATGGGACTTTCGCCATTTATTTATCAAAGTAAATAATATTTTACAAAATGGCAAAAGGCAATTTCATTATTACATAGTTTAATTTTGTACAATAATACAATATCATTTACAAACAGTGACGCTATGGGACACAATGTCTAACAATCTCCCACTTGGCCTATAGCCAGTCACTCAAGCATCTAATGCCCGAACTATGTATGTGTCGTTCAAAACTTGCTGAAGAACAGCCTTCGTCAGCGGATCTGCAATGTTGTCATCTGATGGACCTTCTCTTCTCGACTTTTACATCGCCACGATGTATAATCTCCCGAATCAGATGGTAACGTCGAAGAACATGCTTGGACCGTTGATGAGACCTTGGTTCCTTAAGCCTGTGCTATAGCCCGCCGTTATTGTCACAATACAATGGAACGGGCTCAGCTGCTACGGAACTACTCAAATCCGATTAGGAACTTTCGGATCCAAAACTCTGCCTCTCCTTTGCTGCTTCAGATGCAGCGATGTACTCCGCTTCTTTGTTGGAATCGGCAACAATATCTTGCTTGGAAGATTTCCAGCTCACTGCTCGCTTCCGTTATTCAAAACAAATTGTACCCGGATTGTGACTTGTAGTCATCCTTGTCGGTTTGGAAACTTGCATCGGTATAAAACCCAGATACCGCAAGTTCTCCACCTCCATAATTAAAAGCATCCTTAGTTCGTTTAAGATACTTAAGGATATTCTTAACTGCTATCCAGTGACCTTCACCTGGATCGGCCTGATAGCGACTGCACATGCTCAAAGCATATGAGACATCAGGTCGTGTACATATCATGGCATACATGATCGATCCGACTGCCGAGGCGAACGGTATCCGACTCATGTGGTCTCTCTCTCCTGAGTCTTAGGACACATGTCCTTAGACAGAGAGGTACCACGTACCATTGGAACCAATCCCCTCTTGGATTGTTCCATGTTGAATCGCTTCAACACTTTATCAATTATGTACTCTGGGAGAGTCCAAGCAGCTTTCTAGATCTATCCCTGTAGATCTTTATTCCAAGAATAAAGGCTGCTTCTCCCAGATCTTTCATGGAGAATTTTAATGAAAGCCAAGCTTTCACCGACGTTAGCATGGGAATGTCATTGCCTATTAGCAATACGTCGTCGACATAAAGACAATAAAAGTAAGTGCTCTCCCACTAACCTTCTTGTATACACAAGGGTCATCTACGTTTTGCACGAAATCATATTCTTTTATGATCTCATCAAAACGCTGATTCCATGACCGTGATGCTTGCTTCAATCCATAAATGGATCGATTTAACTTACAAACCTTGTTTGCAAGTCTAGGTACGATAAACCCGTCAGGCTGTTTGCATATAAACATCCTCCAAAGGTTTCCGTTAAGGAAAGCGGTTTTAACGTCCATCTGCCATATTCGTAATCGAAATATACAGCTATTGCAGCATTATCCGAATGGATTTAATCATGGCAACGGGTGAGAGGTTTCGTCATAATCAATACCATATTGTTGACGATACCCCTTCGCTACAAGCCTAGCTTTGTACGTTTGTACGTTGCCATCCATTCCATGTCGGTCTTCTTCTTGAAGATCCATCTGCATCCAAAGGCTTTATGCCTTCTGGTGCAATCAACCAGTGTCCAAACTTGGTTGGCGTACATGGAATCCATCTCGGACTTCATGGCATCTTGCCATAAAGCGGAATCGATATTTTGTATCGCTTCCTCATACGTAGCCGGTTCTTATCCTCATCTAAGATTAATATCTACATGAGGTGAGATCAGGAACCCATACCTCTCAGGTACTGTTCTGACTCTCTCCGACCTACGCGGTCCTTGTGTATGTGAAGTTTGTGGTACAGACTCATCCCGGGTGGTCTGTTCTTGTTCCGTCGTTGATTCATTGCCAGGAACAGTATCACTACGATCTTCATCGAGTTCTACTTTCCTCCCACTTACCACTGCATTTATAAATCCTTCTCAGGAAAAATGCTTTAGAGCAACAAACTACTTTGTTCTCTTGTGGGTGATAGAAGTAATATCCTTTGGTTTCCCTAGGATATCCTACAAAAAGGCATTTATCAGTTTTGGGTTCAAGTTTGGTACTTTCCTAACGTTTAACATGTGCCCAGCATCCCAAATCTTCAGGAAAGAGAAACCTGGTTTCCTTCCTGTCCATATCTCATATGGAGTCTGTTCAACAGACTTCGACGGTACCTTATTCAAAATAAGTATAGCACTGTTTAATGCGTATCCCCAGAAGGATATTGGTAGCTCAGTGCGACTCATCATTGACCTTACCATGTCCAACAAGTTGCGGTTTCTCCGTTCGGACACACCGTTTAATTGCGGTGTTCTAGGAGGAGTCCACTGTGAAAGAATACCATATTCTTTCAAGTAATCTTGAACTCATAACTTAAGTATTCGCCACCACGGTCTGACCGTAATGTCTTAATACTCTTCCTTGTTTGTTTCTCCACTTCGTGTCGAAACTCTTTGAATTTCTCAAAAGTTTCCGACTTGTGTCTCATAAGATACACATAACCGTAACGAGATGCATCATCTGTAAAGGTTACGAATAGTGAAAATCCACCTCTAGCCTGGCTAGACATGGGCCCCCGCATACGTCAGTATGAAGAGAGCTAACAGTTCTGTGGCACGTTCACCTTTACCGCTAAAAGGTGATTAGGCATTTTGCCTAAAAGACAAGATTCGCAGACGTCATATGAATTGGGATCAAATTCGTCCCAAGTACCCACTCTTTGAAAGTGTGGATATGCGAGTCTTGTTGATGTGTCCTGACGACAATGCCACATGTAAGATTCATCTTTTAGATTACTCCTTTTGAGCCTTTTGTTTGTCATTTTAGGAGATTCATTTATATTCAAAATATAAAGACCGTTATTTGCAACAGCTTGGCAAATTTCTGTATCACTTTATATAAATAACACCGGTGTTTCTGAATACAAAAGTGTAACCCTGCTGGGCTAACAAGGATACAGATATAATATTCCTAGTTAAACTAGGTACAAAATAACAGTTCAAAAGTTTAAGTACAATGCCCTGAGGGCAGTTCTAAAACAAAAGTCCCTACGGCCAAAACAGCAGCACTGGTGTTTCCGTTTCTGACCCGTAGATCCATCTCCCCTGACGCCAGCATCAGCTATCATGCAGATCCTGCACATCAGTACAAAATGAGCACCACAACCAGAATCAAAAATCCAATTTTTAAAACTAGAAGTATTCATATTTATCTCAATAACAAACATACCATAGGCGATAGCCTTGCCAGCCTTGATATCCTCCTTCTGCACAATGCTTATTTGGCAGTCACGTTTCCAGTGACCCCTCTTGCCGCAGTTAAGGCAGATGTCGCGAGATTTGTCCTTTGGCTTCCTAGAAGCCACTGTCAACTTGCCTTTGCCCTTCTTTTTGAACTTCCTCTTCCTCGCACCTCCAATTGCCATGGGCCTAGCCTTTGGCGCATGAGAGGTCGATGCATAATGCGCCTCGCGCTTGCTCCCCTTAAGGAGTTCCCTTTCGGACTCCTTCAATACGGATAATAGCTCTCCAAGAGTGTCATCTGTATCCATCAACTTGTAGTTGATGATGATTTGTTTCCAAGTATCGGGCAGCGATTGTAATATCATATCAATCGTCAGCTCTGCCTCCAAGACAATGCCCATATTGGCTAACTCATCAATGTCAGCGATCATTTGAGTCCCGTGGGCCTCAACTGATGCGCCGTCTGTCATCCGAGAGCGGAAGAGTTTCCTTACTAGCTCGTACCTCTTCATCCGCTTATTGGTGCGGTGAAGATCACGCAATCTTGCCATCATGTTATAGGGATCCAAGTCCCTGTACTGACGTCTGAAATGCTGGGTCATTGCAGCTAGCATAACTGACTGAGCTTGGTCACAATCGTCACTATGAGTCTTCCATAACTCTAGCTCCAGTGGCTCAGTGGGTTCAGGCGGGAGAGGTCTCTGAATAGTATACAGTATCCTCTCAGCCCCAAGCACTATCTTGAGGTTCATTTCCCAGTCGGCAAAGTTTGTCCCTTTGAAGACATTATCGCCCATGATTATGTCGCGGATATTACCTTTGCCTATCATATTGACAACTATAGTCCAACTATAAAGTCAACGATGTTATGGGTACAGTCAAACTGTTACAAGTAAAATAACAATATATTAGTCCAACTAATTATTTAAAATATTGACGAAATAATTTTGAAAGACGCGTAAGGCTAAGTATCTGAACGAAATTGAAAATTCAATAATAGCCTCCCACTATTTTCTTCAAGTTCTAACCCTCTGTAGAGAACTCGGGAAATCGAATTTCCTAGTGGGCTAGGATCCCGTTAAATAACACACAACCTTGACTTTGGGCAATAAAAATTGTATGCTATTTAACTTAGGTAGATCTCCATGATCAATTGGATCTCATCCAATTCCTAGATCCGGTTAGGTGGACATCCAAGTCCGAAATATATGTATAATGCCAATGTAACCATTACATTTTCCTAACCCTATCCTCCGAATCAATTAGGCCATGGCTTTGGCCAAAAACAAACCTAATGATTCCAGTTAAGCGGGACCCATTGACGAGGAAAGTTTCGTAATCAATGTCGTTGGACAAAAAATGATCTTGACTTTGGCCAATAAAAATCACGATTTGGACAAGACACCGATATGCAACAAAACTCTCATGATTCAAGTACATCCTTGATTGACAAAGGTCTTGACTTTGGTCAAAAACAAACCAATGCCAACTTCGGATCTTGAACAAGAACCATTCAATGGAAGGATATTCGCTTAATATAAATGAGGGATTTTCGTGTAATTGGCAACCAATTTATTTATCTTTGTTAGGTCTCATCATCATACACCCTTAAGCATGCTTCTAAAACATCATAAAGCGCGTAAAGTAGATTAATAGTGATATGCGGGGATATATAAACAACTTGTTCCTAGAAAAAATCACTCCCTTTCCTCTCCCCGCTAGCACTATTCTACTACTACCCAATTACATAATACAATAAGAGAAACCTCATTTACATTGAGGGGAATTAGGTGAGAAGAGAATACAAAGAGATAAAGAGATAAGGCTGGACACGCAGGTCCAATTTATAAATTCCAAATTTACAATAATTTCTAAAATTACCCTTCCCTTCTAATATCCATCGATATACACTATTCATTCATCACATACATATATATTCAAACAAGACATGCTTTTACAACCAATCTAATCCAATTAATTAGTCTTTATTTAAGTGATCATCCAATGTTCAGACAACGGTTTGATTTTGCGCGAGTCCAACTCGATTGAGAATAAGTACATAGGGTACGAATTCGCGAATTATATCGAACTACTAATTAAATCTAATTTAATTCGTATTCAATACTAATTCAATTATTTAATTCCAAATTAAATGTTTACACTTTTAATGTGCCTTAAAGACTTAGATTCTAAATCTAATCTTATTGGGCCTCAAAGCCCAACTAACATCCAATGTTGAATTTAATTCAAGTCAAATGGACTTAGAATTGATTTATTAAGGCTTGGGCTTTGGTCAATGTGGGTCAAACCCAATTACCAAGCCCAAATAAGGAATCACCCTTAAGTGCCATAAAACCAATTTTAAGCCCATAAGGCCCAATTAAATTATTAAAGCCCATTAATTAAATTTTAATATTCCCAAACATTAAAGTCCAATTAATTAAAGTGTAATACCAAGATTAATGTATTAAACCAAATATTTCAAAAATACCCATTTAATTTATTAATCATCAATTTTCAAAATAAATGTCCAACATTAATTTTAACAAAAATCAACTCCTTCACATGTCCTATGTATTCGGCCAAGGTGAGTTTTTTGTGTCGATTTGTTTTTCAATCCGATTGAATTATTAATCTACGTCCCGTACACGTTCTAAGTCATCCAATGATCTTAAACACAAAAAATTTCAATCCACTCCAAGTAGCAACACATTCGGCCAAGGCATGAATTTGGGGAAAAATTCATCCAATGCATTTTTCATAAAATTGATTCCATGTATCATCATTTTATATACATGTAAGCATTCTTATTAATCAAATTTCACAAGAACATGCTTTTAATCAATTTCACCATATCATTCGGCCAAGGTCAAAATTTTGGGGAAAAATCATCCAATGCATTTTTCATAAAATTGATTCCATGTATCATCATTCTATATACATGCAAGCATACTTATTCATAAAATTTCACAAGAACATGCTTTAACCAATTTTATCACACCATTCGACCAAGGTTAAAATTTTGGGGAAAAATCATCCAATGCATTTTTCATAAAATTGATTCCATATAACATCATTCTATATACATGCAAGCATACTTATTCATCAAATTTCACAAGAACATGCTTCAACCAATTTTATCAAATTTTAACCTAAAGTATTTCATGCTTAACCATGGCTCTATGATACCATTGTTGGTTTCTATAATATGTCCCAAGAAAAGATTAAGCATGTATGAAATACAACAAAGAATATATATAAATATGAAGTATGGCGGAATCATACTTACAATATCTTGTGATGAAGAAAATCAAGCCAAGATGGAAGCTCCAAGGTGGATGATTTTCGGCCAAGGTGAGAAGATGTGAAAAGCTCCAAGCTTTGAGTATTCCAAGCTCTATGATGGTTTCCCTATCACCTCTTTTGATCCCTTGAAAGGTGCTAGCCTTGCTTGTGAGGAGATGTTCCAAACAATCACACTTTCTTCAAGCTTTTGGCAACCAAAATGAAGAAGATGAAGACCAAAAACTGCATGCAGTTTTCGGCCAAGTGAGAGAGAGAAGAGAGATTTTTCTTTTTGTTCTAATTGATTTTTGATACCAAAAATCAATTTATATTTATGTCATAATATTTATTAAATAATAATAAATCTATGACACAAGCCATGCAAAGGCTTAGAGTGTCAAACACTCAAATTCCATGCATAACATTAGAGTGTATTATACACTATCACAATGCAATGCATTATCAATAAAATAATACATTCAATGACATGTGTCAAGTGGGCCCCACACGTTTCCAAATGAAAGTGGGCCCACGTCCACTCACGCGTTCGGGTTCGATATTTCCGAAATACCGAACTTGCGTCGCGACGTTAATTAAATCGAATTTAAATAAATAATCGCGCCTAGCGAAATTATTATTTACGTCGCTAACGAATTAATTCTAAATTAACTCGTATGCCCGAATTAAAATCTAAATTTAATTTCGCGTCGAAATCGAATTTCAATTATTATATCGAATATAATAATCTTACTGATTAATTCCAAATTAATCGTTCTCTCTCTCTAAATAAGGCACTTTATCCGAGATAAAGTTTCTCCGCAATTAATCCAAGATTAATTAAGTTCGAATGAAATATCACAGGTGAATCTTCAGGAAGCGACCCAAGAGATCTCCAGATATGTTGGCAGTAAATACGGTCGTCGGATAATCCGAACACGCACGTACCTCGTACTACGTTCTTACCGATTCACAAGACAAGGTTGGCTTCTAGCAAAGCGCCATGCCTACCCAATTCTCCAGAAATATTCTTATAGGAATATATGATCTATATCAAGCGTAGTATACCGTAGTATTGCGTACATCGATCCAGTATCGGATGATCACATGCTAGGCCTAGGGCTGGAGATGTGTCTGCCCCGTACGAAACATATATCGGACATCAAGCAACTAGTCTCTTTAAATCGGACAATCCTGACCTAGTCATATTGTCCCGACGGTTGCAACCTTTTATAGAGTACTAGTTCTGTGTCCTGCGTGATCATCACCTCCATATGTCTGAAGCGATACTTCCATCTTGACATCACATCCAGTACACTACGATTCTCGATAAACCCAGAAGAGGTGTACACAGAACCGGTTAAGGTCCCCAACCACCAAAACCAAAGTTTAGTCCTCCGTCGTACTAGCGATGTAGTATCAGGTTAAGACCATATACACCTACCCTGATGCGGCCTCCCATAGACACCTAGACATACTACCAATGGGATTCCGCGGGGTCTATCCAGAGCGAAGCTGTTTTCCGTACCATCGGTAAAACACAACCTCATATCGCACTTGCATAAGTATCCAATACTTAAATATATGAGAACTATGTCGTTGTGTGCCCTCACAACGTGCACAAGCGCAATACTAGCCTATTCCGCATTATCGATGTCCAGTCTCGATAATACTACGGCTAGGGATATTTAATGATTAAACCTTTATGGATTGATACTGTCTCATATCATCTCAATCCAGTACTAATCATATGGACTTTCGCCATTTATTTATCAAAGTAAATAATATTTACAAAATGGCAAAAGGCAATTTCATTATTACATAGTTAATTTTGTACAATAATACAATATCATTTACAAACAGTGATGCTATGGGACACAATGTCTAACAAAGATGTCTTCATTGCCCAACCAGAAGGTTTTCTGAATGCCAGATTTCCTCATCATATCTGCAAACTCAACAAGGCTCTTTATGGATTGAAGCAGGCTCCAAGAGCCTGGTATGATAGACTCAAAACATCTCTAATTCAATGGCAATTCATTGTTTCCCAATCAGACACTTACTTGTTTCTAAGACACTCAGGTTCAGACATTGTGATGATGCTAATCTATGTGGATGACATTTTAATTACTGGCTCCAATCATGTTTTAGTTGAAGAAGTCATTAGCAAGCTGAGTGCTGAATATGCTTTGAAGGATCTTGGAGCTCTGAGTTTCTTCTTGGGAATTGAGGTTACCCCTTCTGCTAGTGGATTACATCTTAGCCAGACAAAATACATAGGAGATGTATTGCGAAAAGCTCATATGTTAGAGAGTAAAGGGTGTCCCACACCCATGAGTCCCACTGAAAGACTACACAAAGACAAGGGAGATCCTTTTGAAAATCCATCACTCTATATGAACTTGGTTGGTTCTCTTTCGTATGTCACTCTAACTAGGCCTGAAATTTCTTACTCGGTACATAAACTAAGTCAGTTCCTCGCCTCTCCTACAGTCCATCACTGGCAGGCCTGTAAAAGGGTTTTGCGGTACCTACAGAGCACTGCTCATTTTGGTTTGCAGTTTGTTCACACCGGAGCTGTGTCTCTTACTGGTTTCTTCGATGCTGACTGGGCTAGTGATCCTGATGATCGTCGGTCTGTCGGGGGCTATTGTGTCTACCTGGGAAGTAACTTAGTTTCTTGGTCTTCCAAGAAACAATCAACTGTTTCCCGCTCTACAGCAGAGGCTGAATATCGTGCATTAGCCTTGGCTGTCTCTGAGGTTTTGTGGCTTACGTATCTTCTCAAAGAACTTCATATTCCTCTTCATAAACTGCCAACAATTTGGTGTGATAATAAGAGTGCAGAGGTTATAGCAAAAAATCCAGTTTATCATCCTCGCACTAAACACATAGAACTCGATCTTCACTTTGTTCGTGATCATATTGATCGAAAGGAAATCACTGTTCAACATGTTCCTGGCTTCAATCAAATTGCAGATGTGCTCACTAAGCCTCTGGGGTTTGATCACTTTGATGTCTTACGTTCCAAGCTAATGGTCTATCCTAGACCATTGCTTGAGGGAGGATATTAGATTTAGATTTTACCTTCTTATCCTTTATTCTTTGCTTTGTCTCTACTTTGGTTTAGGGCTTCCTAGTAATTGTCCTTTGGCTCGTCAGCAAGGTTGTTTAGCTGGTGTATATATATTAGTTTGTCTCTTTCATTTTCTTGTAACAAATATATACACACAAATCGTGTGTTTTGAGATCTGAGAGTCTCTCTTATAAAGAGTATTTTCTTGGCAACTTTCTATCTACTTTCTCAGTAGCCAAACAACCTCACAAACTCAGTTCAACCTTAATTAAGATGATGAAGTGGAGATAGTACAAGCCTACAACAAACCTTTCGCTGCAGAAATAAACTCGGCTGAGTACTTCATGTATAATGGAAACTACGGGCCAACCAGGGTTCTAAACGAAGGGGAGAGCCCGACTATCGTAGCCCAGAATGACGAGCCATAACCGGCAGGATTGTTAAATGACCTGTTCGCACAAACAAGACCAACCACAATGGTCTTTGGAGAACCCACACATGTCGGTATCAATGAAGTACGACCAGAATAAAGAGCAAGCTGCCCTTGCGGCCTCTAAGGCGAATTTAATGGCCTATTTTCTGGAACGAAGGAAGGAGGACGAAACACAGGCCGCCATTTCGGCCTTAAAGGGGAAAATATTGATGCACCAGATGGAAGATAAAGTGAAAGAATTGTGCGGAGTGGACTGTTTGATAGAAGGAAGAGACGTATTGGAGGACGAGTACGCTCTGAACGGACGACGCAAGGCAAACTTTTCGAGGGGATAGAGAATTCTAAATCACAAAGAAAGGCAAAATTGCAAAAAAGAGGAAGTAAAGCTTGAAAGTAGGGGGATGACAGGCGTCGCGATTGGAGTCACCGAAAACTGAAGTGGCGGGAAAATAGGAAAGGATGAAGTTTGCCTTAGACAGGTGTTCGAATGAAATTCGCTGCGAGTGACGTACTGAGAAAGGAAACACTGAAGCGACGACAAAAAAACAGCTCCTAAACAGGACTCATGATGAAAACGTAAAGGAAAGGCTCGCGCCTTTATTGCAGATAAGACGGGTTTTGATAGGATTCTAAAAGGCGGAGCGACAAAATTTAGGACGAAAAGTTTGTTCCCTCATTCTGCCCCACAAGGTTAGTCCCCCATTCGGCCAAGGCCTTGACGTCGTCTTGCAGAATCGGCCAATGACAGTTGTCAGCACTACACTTTACAAAGATATAACCCAAGCTTCCTCCATTATTGACACAAGCAGTGGCGACGAAACTGATATGACAGGATCTTCATATCGCAGGCTCACTTTAGCAGAGAACCAGGATTTTCGGTAGAGAATCCCGAGCCATTTAGCAACACGTATGCAAACTCTTCACATGCCAAACTCTTCACATGCCCACAGTAGTCTGGCTTGGGAATATGTGAAAAAAGGGAGTCGGAAGGTCAATTTAGAAGGCATCCCAACCGTCTATTTAAAGACCAATTCAACTCATGCCATCTCAACAAAGCTCACCATGGCCAAACGGAGTTCTGGAGATGAGGAAAGGAAAATCAAGGGAAATGAGACGAACCATGAGATATAGGCCACCGAAGGTGGAGGTTTCTTTGGCGTAAAGTGTGAAATGGAATGTAAGGAAGTTCGTAAACGGCCATCCACACGGCGTAAGGTGTGAAATGGAATGTAAGGTTTTGGATGGGCCGCATCCGTTCGAGATGATTGACCTGGGACCCCCTCGTGGAAGGTATTGCATCTCCCGGATGGCAGAAGGGCTATGCTCGTTAACGATAGCTAGCGTGAACTTATCTATTCGGAGCATGCTGCCGATTTGGGGGGATAACCGGATATCACGCTGGTCACATGGCCGGGGAATATGTCAACCAAGGGCGGCAAGGAGGATCCATCTGACCGGCCAGCGTTTGGTGTAGCGGTCTTGCCTGAAATGTAGTAAGAATGGGCCCGGTCAGAACTCGACCCGAGGGAATCAGCCAAACAGCACGCTGATTAGGGACGAGATGAAGAGTTCTCAATTGGTTTGGTGGTCTTCATTGAATGAGGAAAGAACGAACCTAGATGAAAAGCCGAAAAATTCACCTCGATTTTCACTTCCAGTACAATCAAGGTAAATTTGGGGGACAATTGTTGACAAATATAATTCCCACAGGATGAAATCGTCCTACGACGGAAGGGAGCGCGAAAGGAAGAAGGATGACGAAGCGAAGAGTGACAAAGGACTCAGGACGATCGAGCGAGTAGTCAGGATGAAGACGTGTGATGCAGTTATCCCCACGATCACAACGGTTGGGCGGATCTCGCTCCACAATCAGGCAGTTGGGGTTCGTGGCTCAGCAGTTACCAGCACACTTCAAGAATCGCTGGGAAACATTGGAACTGCCCTCAGCAGTTAAGGAGCGACACTATAAAATTCGTTTACACCAGGAGAAGAAAGGGAGAAGAAAAATTGAAGACTCATTCGAGCATTTTTTATCTTTTTATTTCTTAGCTTATACCCTAGGACTGTAATTTGTGTGCTTGTGCCCCTTGGAGGCTTATTCATTCGATTCAATACACCCCTTACTGGGACTTTGTCTCAGGAATTTTGAACCTTACACGTTTTTTTTCCTGCACGCGTAAATCCTGCGCAAACAGAATTTTTTGAAAATTCTTTACTTTCTCCCTCTTGGCCGAATGGCCATTAAAAAATTGTTTTTGAATTTTGGCCACGTGGCCATTGATTCTCTTTGAAAAAGAAGAAAGCAATATTGCTTTTCTTTTTCACGTGGGGCCATTATCTTCACTTGGCAGTAAGCAAAATAGTTTTGCTTTTGAAAATTGCTTTTGCTTTTTCATTTAATGCCATTGACTTCTTCAAATATAAATGGCCTCTGAAATTGCTTTTTGTTTTTTAAGAATAACATTTGCTCTCTCTCTCTTTAAAGAAATGGCCGAATGATAAAGAGCAAACAGCTCTCTGGTTCATTTTTCATTTTTGCCGAATAGGCTACTGCTATTGAAGCATGGCCGAAAGACCTTTGATAATTTAGGCCGATTGGCCTCTTATCTTCAGGCCGGTAGCTTGCCTCTCTCTTGGGTAAATTTGTTTCTCCTTGGGAGATAAAATTTGTTCCATTTGTTCTTTCTAGCACATAAGGTAGTCAAAAGATGGTGATAGGGATACTCACCCATGAGTTTGGAACTACAAGGAGGGCTTGGAAGCTTCAACATCCATGAAAAGTTTTGAAAGTCAAAGCCGATCAATGTAAGTTTATTCCGCAAATTTTTTGATTTATTCACACACGAATCACGCTTAGAGATCTTTTGACATGTCTATGACACTAACAATGGTATCATAGCGATCTAAGTGCGATTTGAAAATCTAGGGTTCTAAACTTTAATTGGGATTTTTATGTTTGGAGCTTGATTTTCCTAAATTGGTTGATGGGTTGTGTTTGAATGATGCTGAATTGGATTTGTGCATCCTTAATTTTGTGAAAAATTGATAGGATTAATTTTCCCCAAATTGTAACCCTTGGCCGAATGTTATGGACTTAGAAGCTCATGGGAATTTTCGAAATTTGACATATTGGATGTGTTGATGGCATAATAGAGTTATTGAATGATTTTTGTATGCCTTTGCCGTGAGTTTGAAGCATGTTAAAGATTGATTTTGCCCCAATTTTGTTGGACATGAATTTGGGAATTCGTCATGATTAATTAGATTAAATTAATGTTTTGGAAACATTAGGTTAATTAATTAATTATGGTGATTGCACTTTAATTGAATTAATATATTATTTGGAATGTTGTATTAATTTAATTGTTGTATTTGGGCTAATGGACTTGGTTGGGCCAAATTTTAGTCTTGGATTATATTTGGGCCTAAACCATTTCCATAAAGTCCAAAATGTAACTATTGGGCCTTTAAAATTTTAATTGGGCCTAATGGGCCTAAATTGATTTTTGGCATAGGGTGATTCCTAATTGGGCACTGGCATATTGGGTTTGACCCATAATTGCCAAAGCCCAAGCCTAAAGAATTTATTAAAAGCCCATTGTACTTTAATTAAATAATATTGGATATTAATTGGGCCTTTGAGACCCATTTTGATTGGATTTGGAATCCAAGTCTTTAAGGCACATAAATAAGTGTAATTATTTAATTTGGAATTAAATATGAATTAGTATTGGATACAATTTAAATTGGATTTAAAATTGTAGTTCAATATAATTCAAGAATACTTACTTTGAGTATTTATTCTTAAACGAGTTTGACTCGCGCAAATCAAGTCGTTGTATGAACATTGGATGGTCATTAATCAAAGATTTATTAATTGGATTAGATTGATTGATAACATGCTCTGTGTGAATACTTTGATGTATGTATGAATAATGTATATCGGATGGATATTAGAAGGGGGAGGGCAATTTTGGAAATTGTTGTAATAAATTTAGAATTTATTAAATTTGACCTGCGTGTCCAGCCTATTACCTCTTTTCTCATTGTATTTCTCTTCTCACCTATTCCCCTCAATGTAAATGAGGTTTCTTTAGAAGTATTATGGAATTGGGTAGAAGTAAGAATAGTGCTAGCGGGAGAGTGGAAATAGAGAGATTTGTTCTAGGAACAAATTGTATTATATATCCATCCGCATATTATTATTAATTTATTTCGCGCCTTATTATGCTTTTAGAATGCATTCTTAAGGGTGTATGATGAGAGCTAATCAAAGATAATAAATTGGTTGCCAATTTACGCGAAACACCCTCAACAAATATTAAGCATTTTCCTTTCATTGAGTGATTCATTCTCAAGATCCAAGATTGGCATTGGTTTGTTGGCCAAAGTCAAGACCTTTGTCCATCGCAGATGTGTTTGAATCATGAAGGCTTTGTTCCATATCGTATGTCTTGTCCAAGTTTTGATTTGTTGGCCAAAGTTAAGATCACTTCTTGTCCATCGACATCGATTACGAAGCTTTCCAAAGTCAATTGGTCCTGCTTAATTGTAATCATTAAGCTTGTTGTGCCAAAGCCAAGGCTTAGTTAATTCAGAGGAAAAGGTTAGGAAAATATATTGGATATATTGACATATATATTATATATATGTTTCGGACTTGGAGGTCCACCTACTAGATCTACGAATTGGTTGAGATCCAATTGATCTTAGAGATCTACCTAGTTAAATATCATACAGCTTGTTGGCCAAAGTCAAGGTTGTGTGTTATTTAACGGGATCCTAGCCCACAAATGTACACAACTAGGCTTGTACAGAAAGGGTATCGTCGACGACATAGTGTCGACTACGACGAAACTTCTTCACATGTTGCCATGATTAAATCCATTCAACTAATGCTTGCTATAACTGTATATTTCATTTATGAAATATGACAGCTGGATGCCAAAACCGCTTTCCTTAACAGAAACCTCTTGGAGGATGTTTGTATGCAACATCCTGACAGTTTTGTCATGCCAAAACATGCAAACAAGGTTTGCCAGTTAAATCGATCCATTTATGGATTGAAGCAAGCATTGCGTTCTTGGAACCAGCGTTTGGATGTAATCATAATGGTATTTGATTTAATTCAAAACGAAATAATTCTTGTGTATATAAGAAGGTTAGTGGGAGTGCACTGATAATGAATGTCCTATAAGTTGATGATGTATTGCTTCTTAGCAATAACATTCTCATACTAAAATCGGTGAAAGCTTGGCTTTCATGAAAATTTCCCCATGGAATACATGGGAGAAGCAAGCTTTATTCTAGGAATAAAGATCTACTGAGATAGATCTAGAAAGCTGCTGACAATCATCCCAGAGCTCATACATTTTGATATGTACTTGACCTGATGTAATAAGTTATTTCATTTGATAAAATAACATATTATGCCTAAACCCGGAGTTAAGCAAATAGTGGAGCATAATCTTTGGAGGATTTATGTAATGATAATTTAAGTGCTTAATCCATTAAGATTGTCGCATTAGACTCCTTAATTTCTGAATCAGAAATAAGGATTAGATCCTTAAAGTATGATACTGAAATTGAAGGATCTTCATAAATCTATCCTTAGATTTTAGAAGTACTAAAATTGCAATAAATAACTCTTGGAGAGTTAATGACTATTCTCAATGAGACAAAGTCAAAGTTTGCAATTAGGCAAGTAGCGCAAGGCGCACCTTAATTCAATATTCTAGAAGGCCAAAGGCTTCTGGAGTGTTGAAACTCGCAAAGGTAAAATCATTATAATCTTCGAGCAAGATAAAGAACATATCCCAAAATGTCTCCTAAATTATGGCAAACGGGATCGCGGAAGCGTGACTGCCGTTTGGACAAAGCAGACATGAAGGAATTGAAGACGAGCAAGGCTCCGACTTCAAATATGTTTGTCATAAATATATTCACTACTAGTATTAAAATTGGATTTTAGATACTTAGTGTATTATAAATATATATTGATGTTCAGAATCTGTTTTGAATAGGATACTGACTTCAGTAGAGATTTATATGTGAATAGGAAACGAGACGAAAGTCGCTGTTTTAACCGTAGATACCTATGTTTAGGAACTACCTTCGGGTATGTACCTAAATTTGGAAACTGTTATAATGTAACTAGTTTGACTAGAAACATTATCTCTATATCAGTGTTTAACTTGCAGCGGGTGAACCTTTATATTCTAGAACACTAAAGTGTTTTATTATATAAAGATGATATTGAGATAAACATATTAGATGTGAATGACAGAATTTATATTTTGTATATAAATAAATCTCGAATATATAACATGACAAACAAACAGCTCAAACTGATTTGATTATAAGAAACTGATGTGGCATTGTTGTCTGGGACACAATTAATCAAGAATCGTATATCCACACTTTTGAAGAGTGGATACTCGGACAAATTTGATTCAATCAAATAAAGTCTACGAATCTAGTTTATTGGGCAAAGTGGCTAAAACACTGTTTACTTTGTAAAAATGCCAATGCCACCGACCTGTAAGCCCTAGTTCATAGTGAAGGAAGTGGGCCCATGTCTAGCTAGGCTAGAGGTGGAGATGAATATTTCGTGACCTATACGAATGTGGCATCGTGTTATGGTTATGTGTTTCTTTTGAAGAACACAAATCAGAAACTTTTAAAGTTTCGACACGAAATAGACAAACAGATCGGCTAAAGTATTAAACCGTCACGGTGAGACCATAATGGAAAATACTTAAGCAATGAGTTTCTAAAATACTTGAAAGAGTATAGTATTCTTTCAATAAGGACTCCTCCTGGAACACGTCAACTGACGGTGTGTCCGAACAGGATAAACCGAATCTTGTTGGACATGATAAGGTTAATCATGAGTCGCTCTGAGCTACCATTTCCTTCATTGGATAAGCATAAACAGTGCAGAACTTATTTAGAATAAGGTTCCATTAAAATATGTTTGACAGATATCATATAAGATATGAACGGGAAATGATTTCTTGGTCCGCCTTGTTAGTACAGATGCAAATGATTTCTTGATGTTGTAGCTATATCGAGCCAAAGCTGTGCAGTTATGGATAATGGTAGTACATTTGCACCGGTATAACTTATATGATAAGAGACAAATTCAACTGATAGTGGAAATGTAACGACCGGAGATTCTGACTACTGTTATACTGTGAGACGAGTGTCACTTAATATAAATTATAAGGGGAAAAATAAACCCTCGTGAGATGACTATCAGTAAATTCTTTGAGAATCCGATATTAGATGTTATGATGGTCCACTAAGGACAATCAATGGTATTTAGGCCATAACAATTTCATACGAACTCTTATTTTTATGAATTTTATTACGTCGGAAAGCTGAGATCGAGATCTACAACTTTCTCGTTGAACATTTTTCCAAATTCGAATCCGAAATGGGCTAAAATATGGATAAAATTTTTTGGATGAATAGTACCCAAGGGCATTCAAGTAAATTCAATAAATTTATACACTTTTTTTTTTACCAACAATAAAAAGGGAGTACTATTCACAATCTCACAATTGGAAACAAAATGGAAGAAGAAAACGTGGAAGAGAAGAATAAGAAAAGAAAAGGAAGAAAGGAGAATAGGAATAGAAGAAAAGAAGAAGAAAAGAGGAAAAAGGCAAAAGAAGAGTTTGGCATCCATGGAGGCTTGAGAAATGAAGGAAAATCAAGAGAATGAAGGTAAGGAAACCTTAACCCAAGTTATGGATATTTGTGTTTTTGATGATTTATTGGTTGGTGATATTGTTGGGTTATAATAATTGATGTTTATGTGGGTTTAGTGATAACGAAGTAATGTTGTGGGAAATCTCCAATTTTTTAAATCTTGGGAATAGGATGAAGAATAAATGATAGGTTGAATATGACTTGGCATTGAGAATAATATTGATGGTATTTTAGAGATTGGTAGAGGTTAATTACTTGTATGAGATATAGGTTAAGTGTTAAGGAAATTAATGTAGGAAAACATGAAGTTTAGACCAGAATTTGGTCGCGCGTCGCGACGCATAGAGCCTCGCATCGCGATACGGTATAGGAATTTTCCCAGGTACGCTTCTGGTTTGTTTCCCGTCGCGACGCGTAAGATATTTGTGTCCTGATGCGCACTGCAAATTTTTGGGTACGTCTCTGGACGATTTATGTCGTGACGCGTGGTTAAAAAAATGCCCAAATCAGTTTAAAACCATCCCATTTTCACCCTAACGTGTTAGAGGCTACCCTATAAGTCTCATATCAACTCGTATGTACATATTACATCATGTTAAGAGTGCGATACCCTCAGAGTAATAGCGCTTACTAGAATAATCAAATTTTAGTCCAATTCTGTAGTACGTTTCTTAGTCCATTTATAATCTAGTTTATCCAATGTAGATCATCGCAGGAGCCACAGTTTTCGCAGCAAGCGAGTAATGCTAGCCAGATTTCCAAACAGTGAGTGGACAATCTTTCTTAAAGTTGATTTTTATTATTGTATTTTACATATAAGACTTATTTTACGCTTATAGGGCGTTAGTGATTTTTATTACTGTAGTTTAATGAAAGATCATGTTTTCAGAAACATTTTAAAAAAGAAAAACATGTTTAAGAAAGATTTGATTTAAATAACAAAAGTTTTGTGATCTTTGAGGCATGGGGGAAAAACCCACCTCAGTATGTAACTTTATTCAGTTATGGAATTGACGGACAGCATATGTGCACATGTAGAGGACTGAGGGAACGACGATACGTAACGCCCCCAAATCCTAGTTTAGGAATATGGATGACAGATGTCCCTAGATTCTAGTTTCAGAGCATGAAGGGTAGGATAGATCAGTGGATTGGAGGACGGCGATACGTAACGCCCCGCGACCACTAGTTTCAGGGACAGTATTGGCATGGTTTGGGGGACGGCGATATGTAACGCCCTAAAGTCATGGATTTGCACTTTTGGCTCTAGTTAGGCGAATGGGGGGACGACGATTCGTAACGCCCTCATACGTCAAGTTTTTCACAGACATGTCAGTTTTTAGAGATAAGATTTTTTTGAAACATAATTTCATAAATAGTTTTTAGAGTAGACTTTTCAGTTACAAGTTTACAAATCCAGACTTTCAAAAGCATCTTTTAGAAAGAAAAAGTTTTATAAAAGAGATTTTAGACAAGGTATTCAGAAAAAGAGTTCTTATATAATGTTATTTATTGAATTTTGATTTCAGAACCAAATGTTTTTGTATCAGTATTTCAGTTTTCATCCACTCACTTAGATCGTACAACGATCAAACCCCAACTCTCAATTTCCTTGTTTCGTAGGTATTCTCGGAGGACAAGCTCGGGAGGACGGATACTGATGCAATCACTAGGGTATGGAGTCCATCAGTTCAAGTCAGGAAGAGTGAGAGTCCAGTAAGAGTCAAGTAAAAGTCTTGTATTATTCTTTGATTTTGAGATAGTCAATCTCAAAGTGTGTTATTGAGTATAGTCATTGATGTTGAGTTTATATGTTATGTTTTTTTAAACTTTGACTACGGTCTCATACTTAATATATTTAAATAAAGGAACGAATATTAGTATTTATTCATGGTTAGAAATGTTGGTTTATTCTAAGGTCCCAAGATCAAATCAAGACATGAAATAATGCGTAAATACATCAACGGAGGTAGCGGAATACTCACATTGATCGGTTATGTCGATTTGAAGACGAATCAAGGCCAAAAATGTACTGCCTTGCTCACGCCACTGCAACCAGTCCATGCTCACTGTCTTGGCAGTTTCGGGTCTCAAAACGAAGCTCCAAACTCCGTCGGATGAGTCCCGTCTCATGGTCGAACCTCCCTACCACCTTCGCAAGACTTGTAAGTGTGCTAGCACTTGAATTTTCACCATGAAAACCCACTATTGGCTTCCCTTATTCACGCCCAAACTGGTTCAAAATCAGTGAAGAATAGCCACACATGGGCGTGAGGGAGATGAGAGAATTTGAGAGAAAAAATGTGTTGTATATAATTAATTTTTGTTACCAAAAATCAATTTATATTTATGCCATAATATTTATTAAATTAATAATAAACTTATGACACAAATCATGCAATGGCTTAGAGTGTCTAACACTCAAACTCCATGCAAAACCATTGAGTGTATTGTACACTATCACCATGCAATGCATTAACAATTAAATAATGCATAAAATGACATGTGTCATGTGGGCCCCACACGTTTCCAAATGAAAGTGGGCCCACGTGCACTCACGCGTTCGGGTTCGATATTTCCGAAATACCGAGCTTACGTCGCGACGTTAATTCAATCGAATAATTGCTGCTAGCGAAATTATTATTTACGTCGCTAACGAATTAATTTTAAATTAACTCGTTTGCCCGAATTAAAATCTAATTTTAATTCCGCGTCGAAATCTAATTTCGTTTAATATATCGAATATATTAATTTACCGATTAATTCCAAATTAATCGTTATCTCTCTCTAGACGATATTTTATCCTAGATAAAATATCTCCGTAATTAATCCTAGATTAATTTTCTCTCTCTTCTATATAATCCCAGATTATTCAAGAGTGCAAGTTGTGCGTCATCGGTGGATTATCGGGAAGCGACCCATGAGATCCCTGGATAAGCTGGCAGTAAATACGGTCGTCGGAGTATCCGAATCACGTACGTACCAAGTACTACGTTCTACCGATTTACGAGACAAGGTCGACTCCTAGCAAAGCACCAAGTCTACCAAGTTCTCCGGACATATCCATCAAAGAATATCAAAGATCTGTATCAAGCGTAGTATACAATTGTATTGTGCATATCGGTCCAGTATCGGATAATCACGTGCTAGGGCTGGGGCTGGATAAGTGTCTGCCCCGTCCGAAACACATATCGGATGTCTGGTAACTAATCTCTATAATCGGATATTCATGACCTGGTCATAATATCACGATTGGATGCGCATCACTTAAGAGCACTAATACCGTATCCTGCGTGACATCATCTCCATTATGACTGGAGTGACACTTCCGTCTTGACATAACATCCAATACACTACGATTCCTGATAAACCCGTTAAGATCAGGTTAAGATCCCTCACCACCAAAACCAAAGTTTACCGATTGTCGTAAGTATTAGCGATGTAAGACTCAGGTTAAGACTATACACACCTACCTTGATTTCGGCCTCCCATAGACACCTAGTCATAATACCAATGGGATTCCGAAGGGTCTATCCAGAGCGAAGCTGTTTCCCGTACCATCGGTGAAACACGACCTCCTATCGCACTTGCACAAGTATCCAATACTTATATATATGAGAACTATGCCGTTGTGCCCTCACAACGCGCACAAGTGCAATACTAGCCTATTCCGCATTATCGATGTCCAGTCTCGATAATACTACGGCTAGGGATATTTAATGATTAATCCTTGTGGACTGATACTGTCTCATATCATCTCAATCCAGGAACTAATCATAGGGACCTCTATTCATTTATATATCTATGGTGATCTAATCACAAAATGACGAGAGTGCAATTTCCTTGTTACATAGTTAATTTGCTACAACAACACAATGATCTGTGCAAATAGTGACGCTATGGGTCATATTATCCAACAATCTCCCACTTGGCACATAGCCAGTCACTCGAGTGTCCAACACCCGAACCATGTAAGGTTCGCTCAAATTGCTGAGGAAATGTTTTCGTCAGCGGATTTGTTCGATTATCGTTTGACGCGATTTATACGATCATCACATCGCCACGATGTATGATACGAACGAATCAGAAGATATAGAAGTATATATCTGGATCGTCGATGAGACCTTTAATTCATTAGCATGTGCTGACGCCTAGCTCAGCAGCAAACAGAACTATATCTAATCTAATTAGATTTACTTTCGACCCAAAAGACTTCTATTGCTGCTTCAGCTGCAGCAATAATCCGCGTTTGTTGTTTATTCGGCAACAGTTATCTTGCTTGGAAGATTTCCAGCTCACTGTCCCGTTATTCAAACTTTATAGTACCACAGTATTTAACTGTTTGGAAACTTGCAGCAGTGATCCCAGTCACTTCAAGTTCTCCTTCTCCATAGTTTAAGATAGCATCTTTAGTTCTCTGAGATACTAACAGATGTTCTTAACTTCAATCCAGTGACTGTCACTTGGATTGACCTGATTGTGACTCCATATGCTTGAAGCGTATGAGACACCAATACAAGTACATTTTAAATGTACAATTTCCCAGAGAGTGTTAACAACTCCAAATCTATCCCAGTAGATCTTTATTCCTTGAATAAAGGTTGTTACTCCCCAGAATTCTACGGAGAATTTCTATTGAAAGCCAAGCTTTCAACAATAGCTATATGGGAATATCACTGTTAGTGCAATCTCCCACTAACCTCCTTATATACACAAGAATTATTTCGTTTTGAGTTAAATCATAAACCATTATGATTATTTCAAAACGACAGTTCCGAGAACCTTATGCTTGTATTAATCCAACATGGATCGAATAACCCGCAAGCCTTGTTTGTCGGTTATACAAAATCGTCAGGATGTTGTAAAATCCTCCAAAAGGTTTCCTTTTCAGGAAAGCGATTTTGATCTATAACTGACACATTCATAAATGAAATACACAGTTATCTTCAAGCATCTTCAAAAATGGATTTATCATGGCAACAGGTAAAAGGTTGAACCATTATTAACATAATGTTGATAACGATACCTTTCCGTCGAAAGCATAGCTTTGCACGTTGGTATGTTGCCTTCCATGTATGTCTTCCTTGAAGACATTTATAGTACCAATAGGCACAACGCCTTGTGGTACACACAACTAGTATCCAAACATAGTTGTTATACATGGAATCCATTTCGGACTCATGGCACTTTGCCAAACAAGGAGTCGATACCTCGTATCACTTCCTCATAAACGTAGTCGGATGGTACACCACCATAAGATTGACATCTTTATGGGGCGAGATCAGAAACCCATACCCTATGTTGTTTTCTGACTCTATCCGATCTACGAGTTTCTTGTGTATTTGAAGATTAATGGTATAGTTTCATCATAGATGAACTATTTGTGTTCCATTAAGGACTTCGTGCCTTGAACAGTATTACTCTGATTTTCATCGAGTATCACTATCCTCCCACTGACCACTGCATATCGGTATTCCTCTCAGGAAAACCGCATGGTGAGCAACAATTACATTGTTCTCATGTGGGATTTATAAGTACTATACTTAAGGTTTCCCTTAGGATAACCTATATTGGCACTTATCCAATTTGGGTCCTTAGTTTGGTATCATCCAAACGCTATGCCTCGCATACCCAAATTATCAGGAATGAGAAACCTCGTTTCTACCCTGTTCATATCCTATATGATATCTGTCAAACAGATTTATATGGAACCTTATTCTAAATAAGTTTTGCACTGTTAATACATATCCTGTTGAAGGAAATTGTAGCTCAGAGCGACTCGTGATAAACCTTATCATGTCCTCATCTGAAAGAATACCGTACTCTTTCATGTACGTATGAAACTTACTGCTTAAGTATTTTCCATTACGGTATTACCGTGGCGGAATAATACTATAGCCGAACTGTTTTTCTACTTCGTGTCGAAACTATAAAAGTTTCTGATCTGTGTTCTTCAAAAGAAACACATAACCATAACGCGATGTCACATCCGTTAAGGTCACGAAATATTCATGTTAACATCTAGCCTAGCTAGATATGGGCCCACTTACTTCACCATGAATAGGGCTAACAGATCGGTGGCCCTTTTACTATTACCATGTAAATAGTATTTTAGGTATTTAACCTAATAAACTAGATTTGTAGACCTTATTTGAATAGTCAAATCAGTCCTAGTACCCACTCTTTAAAAGTGTGGATATACGAGTCTTGTTTAATAAACTAGATTCGTAGACCTTATTTGAATAGTCAAATCAGTCATAGTACCCACTCTTCAAATGTGTGGATATACGAGTATTGTTTAATTGTGTCCTAGACAACAATGCCACAAATAAGTCTCTATTGATCAAATCAATTTGAGCTATTTATTTGTCATTTTATATGTTTGAGATTTTATTATATTCAAAATATAAATTCTGTTATTTACATCCAATGTATTTATCTCAGTATCATCTTTATATATTGAAACACTTTAGTGTTCTAGAATATAAAGGTTTTATCCATATCGGATTAAACACTGATATAGAGATAATGTCTCTAGTTAAACTAGTTACGTTATAACATTTCCTAATTTAAGTACATACCCAAAGGGTAGTTCCTAAACTTAGGTATCTACGGTCGAAACAGCGACTTTCGTCCCGTTTCCAATTCGCAGAGAAATCTCGGCTTGAAGCCAGTATCCAGCTCACAGCGGATTCTGAACGTCAATACATATATGTATTATGTACCATACTAAGTATTTAAAATCCAATTTCAATACTAGTAGTAAACATAACTTTGACAAATATTTTTAAAGTTAGAGCCTCGCCCTTTCTTTAATTCCTTCGTGTCTTCCATATCCAAATGGTAGTCACTTTGGGATATGTCAATTATCCTTTTCAATATTTCACAAACCTTTGGCCAAGCCTTGGGTTTCGGAATATCGAAACGATGTGCACCTTGTGCTACATGCCCAATTGCAAACTTTGACTTTTCTCCACTAGAATAGTCAATTAATTCTCCAAGAATTATTAATTGCAATTTTAATACTTTTAAATCTAAAGATAGATTATTGTAAGTATATTAATTAAGCACTAAAGTCATCATCACATAAATCTTCCAAAGACTTTATGGTCTACTATTTGCTTAATTATGGCTTAGTCATAATAAGTTATTTTATCAAATAAATTAACCTATTATTAATTCCCAATTGAAAATTAAATCATTTAAAACATTTAATCCAAGGATTATATATTTTAAATATTCAACTTTTCAATTCTTTCTTGATTTTAATAGTCCAACTATTTAATCAATTTTATTAAGGTACTATTTATTATAATGATTACAATAACCCAATTATTTAATCAACTATAATTTTAATATTGATTACTATAATCCAATTATAAAATCACTATCACTTAATTCAATTATATTGATTACTATAATCCAATTATAAAATCAACTATATATTGAATAAGTTTGTATATAGTCCAACTATATATATTTTTAAAACAACATAAAATATTAGTCCGACTAATACTTTTAATTAATATGACGAGTAAAATAAAATGAGCGTGTTTAGCGAGTATTCGAACGAATGTTGCAAATTCAATACTTGCCTCCCACTATTTTTCGTCGAGCCTCTAACCCTCTGTGGAGTACTCGGGAAACCGCGTTTCCTAGTTGGCTAGGATCCTATTAAATAACACACAACCCTGACTTTGGCCAATAAAAAACTGTATGCTATTTACCTAGGTAGATCTCACAGATCAATTGGATCTCATCCAATTCCTAGATCCGGTTAGGTGGACATCCAAGTCCGAAACATATGTATAATGTCAATGTATCCATTACATTTTCCTAACCCTATCCTCCGAATCATCTAGGCCTTGGCTTTGGCCAAAAACAAACCTAATGATTCCAGTTAAGCGGGACCCATTGACGAGGAAAGTTTCGTATCAATGTCATTGGACAAAAAGTGACCTTGACTTTGGCCAATAAAAATCACGATTTGGACAAGACACCGATATGCAACAAAACTCTCATGATTCAAGTACATCCTTGATTGACAAAGGTCTTGACTTTGGTCAAAAACAAACCAATGCCAACTTCGGATCTTGAACAAGAATCATTCATGGAAGGATATTTGCTTAATATAAATTGAGGGATTTTCGCGTGCAAATTGGCTACCAATTTAATTATCTTTGTTAAGGTCTCATCATCATACACCCTTAAACATGCATTCTAAATACATAATAAAGCGAGTATGAAATAAAATAATAATGATATGCGGATGGATACTTAACACATTGATCCTAGATCAAATCTCTCCCTTTCTCACTCAAGCTAGCACTTGTACTACTTCTACCCGTTACACTACACTTCTAAAGAAACCTCATATACATAGAGGGGAATAGGTGAGAAGAGAATACAAAGAGAAAGAAGGTGATAAGGCTGGACACGCAGGTCCAATTTAATAAATCGAATTTATTACAACAATTTCTAAAATTGCCCACCCGACTAATATCCATCCGATATACATTATTCATTCAACACAACCACGTATTCACACACATAAGCATGCTATCAATCAATCTAATCAAATTAATTAATCTGATAATTAAGTGATCATCCAATGTTCAAACAACGATTTGATTTTGTTCGAGTCAAACTCGTTTTTGCGAATAAGTACTCAAAGTACGAATTCATGAATTAAATTAAACTACATAATTAAATCCAATTTAACATGTATTTAATACTAATTCACTATTCAATTCCAAATTAAATATTGCACTTTATATTAATAAACCTTTTACGATTTAAATTCCAAATTCAATCGCGTCGGGACTCAAAGTCCGATTAACGTCCAACGTCAATTTAATTTAAGTCTAATGGGCTTCAATTAATTTCTTTAGGCATGGGCTTCGGCAACCAAAGCCCAATAGTGGAATCACCCAAAATGCCTTAGAAATCAATTTCGGCCCATTAGGCCCAATTAAACATTAAAGGTTCATTAGTCGCAATTGGGCTTTATGGTTAAGGTTTTCGGCCCAATTGGATCCAATCCATTTGGCCTAAACCAAACTTGATAAATCAAGCCCAATAGGCCCAATTACAACAATTCAAGCCCAAATCCAATTTAAGCCTAAATAATTAAATTACACTAATCCAATTACGCAATTTAATTACCAAAGTGTATTATGATGATTAATAACCTAAATTGATATTTACGAAGCACCAAATTAGTCCAATTAATCATGCTTAATTCATTATCATATGTCCAACACACAAATTGAAAATCAAACCCATAAACATGCTTGAATGCTCTCGGCCAAGGAAGGGATTTTGTGTCCGATTCGGTTTCGATCCAATCGAACCTACAATCGACATCAAATCACCATCCGATTTGATTTTATACAAATGTCACAATGTCAACAAAATCAAAAACACCAAGACATTAGGCATTACACCAATTCGGCCATGGTAAGGAATTTGGGGTTTTTTGTCCAATTCGAAATCCAATCCAATTCGATTCAAATTAACGTCAACCTAATCGATTCTAACTCATCAAATGAATCAAAAATCAAAAAATCCAAGATCCAAAAAATCACAAACCATTCGGCCAAGGCATTAATTTTGGGGAAAATAATTCCAAATCATTTTTCATCAAATTAGTCCAACCAAAATGAATTTAAACATGTTATAAGCATACTCAAACAAGCAATTTATTCAAATCATGCTCAAATCACATTTACCCAAATTTTAAACCCTACAAATTTCATGCTTGCAACATTAGCTCATGATGCCATTGTTGGTTTATTCTAAGGTCCCAAGATCAAATCAAGACATGAAATAATGCGTGAATACATCAACGGAGGTAGCGGAATACTCACATTGATCGGTTATGTCGATTTGAAGACGAATCAAGGCCAAAAACGTACTGCCTTGCTCATGCCACTGCAACCAGTCCATGCTCACTGTCTTGGCAGTTTCGGGTCTCAAAACGAAGCTCCAAACTCCGTCGGATGAGTCCCGTCTCATGGTCGAACCTCCCTACCACCTTCGCAAGACTTGTAAGTGTGCTAGCACTTGAATTTTCACCATGAAAACCCACTCTTGGCTTCCCTTATTCACGCCCAAACTGGTTCAAAACCAGTGAAGAATAGCCACACTTGGGCGTGAGAGAGATGAGAGAATTTGAGAGAAAAAATGTGTTGTATATAATTAATTTTTGTTACCAAAAATCAATTTATATTTATGCCATAATATTTATTAAATTAATAATAAACTTATGACACAAATCATGCAATGGCTTAGAGTGTCTAACATTCAAACTCCATGCAAAACCATTGAGTGTATTGTACACTATCACCATGCAATGCATTAACAATTAAATAATGCATAAAATGACATGTGTCATGTGGGCCCCACACGTTTCCAAATGAAAGTGGGCCCACGTGCACTCACGCGTTCGGGTTCGATATTTCCGAAATACCGAGCTTACGTCGCGACGTTAATTCAATCGAATAATTGCGGCTAGCGAAATTATTATTTACGTCGCTAACGAATTAATTCTAAATTAACTCGTTTGCCCGAATTAAAATCTAATTTTAATTCCGCGTCGAAATCTAATTTCGTTTAATATATCGAATATATTAATTTACCGATTATTCCAAATTAATCGTTATCTCTCTCTAGACGATATTTTATCCTAGATAAAATATCTCCGTAATTAATCCTAGATTAATTTTCTCTCTCTTCTATATAATCCCAGATTATTCAAGAGTGCAAGTTGTGCGTCATCGGTGGATTATCGGGAAGCGACCCATGAGATCCCCGGATAAGCTGGCAGTAAATACGGTCGTCGAAGTATCCGAATCACGTACGTACCAAGTACTACGTTCTACCGATTTACGAGACAAGGTCGACTCCTAGCAAAGCACCAAGTCTACCAAGTTCTCCGGACATATCCATCAAAGAATATCAAAGATCTGTATCAAGCATAGTATACAATTGTATTGTGCATATCGGTCCAGTATCGGATAATCACGTGCTAGGGCTGGGGCTGGATAAGTGTCTGCCCCGTCTGAAACACATATCGGATGTCTGGTAACTAGTCTCTATAATCGGATATTCATGACCTGGTCATAATATCACGATTGGATGCGCATCACTTAAGAGCACTAATACCGTATCCTGCGTGACATCATCTCCATTATGACTGGAGTGACACTTCCGTCTTGACATCACATCCAATACACTACGATTCCTGATAAACCCAGAAGAGGTGAACACCGAACCAGTTAAGATCCCCCACCACCAAAACCAAAGTTTACCGATTGTCGTAAGTATTAGCGATGTAAGTCTCAGGTTAAGACTATACACACCTACCTTGATTTCGGCCTCCCATGGACACCTAGTCATAATACCAATGGGATTCCGAAGGGTCTATCCAGAGCGAAGCTGTTTCCCGTACCATCGGTGAAACACGACCTCCTATCGCACTTGCACAAGTATCCAATACTTATATATATGAGAACTATGCCGTTGTGCCCTCACAACGCGCACAAGTGCAATACTAGCCTATTCCGCATTATCGATGTCTAGTCTCGATAATACTACGGCTAGGGATATTTAATGATTAATCCTTCGTGGACTGATACTGTCTCATATCATCTCAATCCAGGAACTAATCATAGGGACCTCTCTTCATTTATATATCTATGGTGATCTAATCACAAAATGACGAGAGTGCAATTTCCTTGTTACATAGTTAATTTGCTACAACAACACAATGATCTGTGCAAATAGTGACGCTTTGGGTCATATTATCCAACAAGAAAGTCAGAGGCTTATGGGGTTAGTACGGTCTATCCCTTGCCGGTAACATTTCCCGAATCGGGTATGTTACAAGATGGTATCAGAGCATGGTCTAAGGAGTCAGTGACTGCAGTGGGTAGAGTGTTGGGGCTTGGTATACGCAGTATGTCTGAGATAACCATATATGAGGCACTACCTCTCCAGTATCCGATCCTCGAGTACGTCTTCAAAGTTCTGCAGACAAGTTAGCAAGCTTTCCTAGATCATTCGAGTATCTTTCCTTATGAGAATGATTATACTCTAGATCCAAGTTAGGAATCTTCTTGAAGTTATTTCAACATATTACCAAAAGTACATACGAGATATGAAACCATACTGTAAGATTCTAAGAAAAGTTACCCAAAGGAATGTGAAAGGAAACCTAGAAGGAAAGTAAGCGAATAAATAAGGATGCTTAAGCAACCAGAGTAAGAAGAAATATGGATACAAAATCAGATCGATAAGGAAATATATAACCTATAACAATAAAGAGAATAGGAAGAGCCTGAGCAATTATTAAAGTGCCTAGCAGAATTAAGATTTCTTCCATTCTCGGAGAATTTTTTCAAACAGATTCATAAGCCTAGAGTGCCTTATATAGATATCGAGCTTTCTGAGTAGCAAGGAATAGCCAGAAATATAACAGAAGTAAGAAATTAGGGTTAGTTGTGTTGGCTTCTAATAGATGTGAGTTGCCATAAGGATGTAGAGATTTTAGACTTTCTGAACCCAGGCCTGCACGCAAATAAGATGAAGGACGTTAGAAAAATGATTGGTTGCCCTAACCAAGCAATTCAATGAAGACAAGACCGTGAGTTATTTAGTTTATCACTACTTAGTAATACCAGTTAAGAAACCCGATGAGAGTCCACAAAATAGATCAAATATAATAGAACCCACAGATCAACCCAAGTTAGAAGAAATCCGTGAAAGTATACAAGCATAAACTCGAGAGGCTGGAGACATTTAGGAGTAATAAGAGTATCAGTATGGACAGTAGAATAGAGTTCCAAAGTCGAAACTTATAGCAAGAACGGAGATTGGAGATCTGGGAAGTAACTAGAAGTATCAGTCACCACTAGCATTAGCAGTACAACATAGAACTAAAAAGTAAATATATATAAGTTATAAAGAGGGATGCGAAAGGTAACAAGGAAATTATGTACATTCAGACACATAGTTAATAAAGTGAAAATATAGTAGCGTACAAAATTGATAATAGTTGCGGGACCCCAAGACATGGAGTAGTCAACCAGGCTCATGTAGAACGAATGATGACCCTTCATTCCAGAAACCTTTATTCTAGTAAAGCATGCAAACACCTAACCAGATCAACACCGAGCTTAGTTGCAAAACAAAAATGCGTATTTATAGATCCTTATGGAATGAATATGCTCACTCCTTAATTTAGAGCCCAGTAAATAGAATGATTAGTAAAGAATGACAATTGAGAGATTAGATTAATTGTGAGATGGTTAGACAGCCAAATTGATGAGTTCAATGAAACATAGACAAGCAGCGCGAGCTAGAATAGTTTGAAGCCACAAAAAGTTGAGCTAAGTTTAAAGGCCATCGTTGAATTAATAAGCCCTTGAAGAAGTAAAGACTTATAAGTACAAAGAAATCAGGGAGAACGACTCTTAGGATTAAAGTGAATAACTTATAAAGATTCACATGGTATTGAGAAGGAAAGACTAGAAAAAGAGTAGCACATGAACCAAAGACTTAATAGGAGATGCCTTAAGTAATCGAAGTTAATAAAGATTTCAGGAGAATAAAGATGTAAAGAGATAAGATGAGAAATAAACATATGTAGCAGAGTAAGTTTCTTAATAAGGAATAACAACGAGAGTATAACGGCACCCAGAGAAAGAAAGTAACAACTTCAGAAGGTTTAATAATAGAGACTAAACATGAAGGAGTACAGAGGCAGTGCATGGCTCTAGAAGAATTTCGCATAAGAGGTGGAGAGATAGATTGTTGAAAATGATCAGGAGTAAAGTTGGAGAAGGCAACAAGACAATTTTACCAGTAGTACTCTAGTATAGGAAAAGACACAAGACATGCATACACGAGAGTCCTAAGCTCCTAGATAAAGAATTTTTGATGACAGAACACAATAAATAGAAAAGGCCTCAAGATAAGTTTCCAACTTCCTAACCCTCGTTAAACAACAGCAGTGAAGATAAACTTTGATGTTCGTCTCAAGTTATTCCCATAACCGAGAGAATGTGTAGTAGAAAGAGATCCAACTGGAAAAATTTTAGACATAGTACAAGAATAGAATAAAAGAGGAAATTTGTTCTAAGTGAGAGATCTAGAGGAAGAGTAATTTATATGAAACGATGAAGAGATAAAACCTAGTTAAGTAGTGACGAGGATGTAAAATGAAAAATTTAAACATTACTAGCGACATGTGAGGGGTGACGATATTATGTAAAGTAGCGGGAGGCACTGCTGGGTTAAAAATCCATAACTAAACTAGCGAGTAATATTATGAAAATTACCACTTATATTTTCCTTATTCTATATTTTTGATAGAATTGAACTTCTAATCCACTGCATGGATATTATTTGTATATATTTTCTGACTTTCCTTATGGTTAAAGATTTATAGATAGGTTCTATATTTAGAGTAGGCTTGGATATTGTTAGATTAGAAAAAAAACCATCAAGAACCGTTGTTCCAATTTTCATGGAAAATCAATATGGTTAGTGACTTAGTTACTAAGTCACATTAGGTAATCTAAATAGATATCTGTTTTAGGATATAAAAGTCTAAAGAGAATAGTTTATTTTGCAGTAAGAATTGACCTTGATTCATTTATGTCACGAGATTCTTGACTTGCATCAAGAAAATCTCATTATGTTAGACAATTATGACCCATAGTGTCACTATTTGTAAAAGACATTGTGGTTTTTGTACAAATTAATTATGTAGCAATGAAATTTCATTTTATCATTTTGTAATTTGATTACTTGAATATATAAATGATAAAAGTCATTATGATTAGTTCGGATTATAAGATATGAGACAATATCAATCCATAAAGGTTTAATCATTAAATATCCCTAGTCGTAGTATTATCGAGATTGGACATCGATAATGCAGAATAGACTAGTATTTCACTTGTGCGGGTTATGGAAGCTTAACGGCATAGTTCTCATATATTTAAGTATTGGATACTTATGCAAGTGTGATAGGAGGTTGTGTTTACCGATGGTACGGAAACAGCTTTGCTCTGGATAGACCCCACGAAATCCCATTGGTAGTATTACTATGTGTTTATGTGAATCCGCATCAGGGTAGGTGTATTTGGTCTTAACCTGAGACTTGCATCGCTAGTACTTACGACAATCAATACGCTTTGGTTTTGGTCATCCAGGACTTTAACAGGTTCTTTGTACGCCTCTTATGGGTTTATTGAGAATCGTAGTGTATTTGGTGTGATGTCAAGATGGAAGTATCACTTCAGTAATATGAACATGATGATCACACAGGGATACATAACTGGTACTCTAAATTGGTTGAAACCATCGGGATAATATGGCTTGGTCATGATTATCTAATTAAAGAGACTAGTTGCTTGATATCTGATATATGCTTCGTACGCAATACTACGTATACTACGCCTGATATAGATTATATATTCCATTAAGAATATTTCAGGAGAATTGGGTAGACATGGGGATTTGCTAGAAGCCAACCATGTCTCGTAAATCGGTAAAAATGTAGTATGATGTACGTACGTGTTCGGATAGTCCGACGATCGGATTTACTGCCAACACATCCAGAGATCTCTTGGGTTGCATCCCGAAGATTCACTGATGACGTATGATTCGAGAATAATTAATCTAGGATTAATTACGGAGAGATTTTATCTAGGATAAAATACCATTTGAAGAGAGATAACGATTAATTTGGAATTAATCGATAAAATAATATATTCAATATATTAAACGAAATTAGATTTCGACGCGGAATTAAAATTGGATTTTAATTCGGGCTAACGAATTAATTTAGAATTAATTCGCTAGCGACGTGAATAGTAATTTTGCTTGCCAATATTATTTAATTAAATTTGATTTAATTACGTCGCAACGTAAAGTTCGTTAATTTGGAATTAACGAAACCGAGCCCGGGATGTGTTTGCGTGGCCACTCCGATTTTGAATCAAGTGCGGCCACAAGTCACATCACATGTCACTTTAGTGATGGATGTAAATTCACATTTTTGGTGAGTGACAACTAGTCACTATTCATTATGGAGGTGGTTGTGATCCTTTAAAGCATTTTTGGCTCCAAAATTTGGTTTGACTTTTTGAAAGCATATACCAAAATTTGGTAAAGCATTTTTTATTATTGTTTTTACAAAACGAATACCAAAACAAAGAAATCTCATTCTCTCCCAATTAGGCCAAAACTGTGAGCCTTAAGAACAAGAAGCAAAAATTGTTTTTCTTATTCACTTGCTAGCACACTTCAAGAATCAAACAAGGTGATAAGGAAACCATCTCAAGAGCTTGGAATCCTTACAAATCTTGGAGCTTATTCATCTTCTTCAAAGAACCTCATTGGCCGAAGCATCAAAGGATCAACAAGGGAGGAAATTTTATCTTCAACACATCTCAAAATCCATTCATTGTAAGTGTGATTCCGCCTCACTTCTTTGAGTATTCATTCTTTTCATTGCTTAAATATGATCTTGGGACCACATTATAAACCAACAATGGTATCTTAGAGCCTAATTTCAGCATGAAAAATATTAGGGTTCTTATGCTAAAATTTGGGTTAAAATTTTTTGAGCATGATTTGATAAAATTGATTAATGGAGAATGCTTGAATGATGATAACATAGTGTTATGCACAATCAATTTCATGAAAAATAAATTTGCATACTTTTTTTCCCCAAATTATGGGCTTGGCCGAATGCTTATGTTGCCCTAAGTCATGGTATTTTTTGTTTTTTGATCATTGGATGAGTTGAAAAACTTGGGAAATGTTTATTTGTAATTCAATCGGATTGAAAACGAAATCGAATTAAAAACCCCTATGAATGACGTGAGCTTGATAACATGAAATGAGATGATTTTTTGAATCAATTATGTTGGACATGTAGTGATGATGAAAAGCATGATTAATGGATTAGATTAGTATTTTTGAAATGTTAATTTAAAAGATTAATCATGGCTAAACACTTTGATTTATTAAATTATAAATTTTGGAAAATTAGAATTTAATAAATTGGGCTTGATTTTGAATTGGGCTTATAATTGTTGTATTTAGGCAAATGGGCTTGGTTGGGCCAATTTAGTTTGGGCCAAATGGATTGGATCCAAATTGGGCCTAAACCATTCCATTAAGTCCAAATATAACAAATGGGCTTTAAAAGTTTAATTGGGCCTAATGGGCCGAAATTGGTTTCTTGGTAAATAAGGGTGATTCCTTAATTGAGCTTTGGTATTTGGGTTTGACCCATATTGACCAAAGTCCATGCCTTATGAAATCAATTGAAAGCCCATTTCATTTTAATTAAACAACATTGGATGTTAATTTGGCTTTGAGACCCATTTAGATTAGATTTGGAATCTAAGTCGTTAAAACGCATTAAAAAGTGTAGATATTTAATTTGGAAATAAATTTATGAATTAATTTGAATACGAAATAAATTAGATTTAAAGAGTAGTTCGATATAATTCAAGAATTCGTACTTCGAGTACTTATTCTCAAACGAGTTGGACTCGCGCAAATCAAATCGTTGTTTGAACATTGGATGATCACTTAATTCAAAGATTAATTAATTGGATTAGATTGATTGAATAACATGCTATGAATGAATACATGGATGTGTTGACTGAATAATGTATATCAGATTGATATTAGAAGGGAAAGGGCAATTTTGGAAATTTTTGTAAATTTAGAATTTATTAAATTGGACCTGCGTGTCCAGCCTTATCTCTCTTAATTCTTTGTATTCTCTTCTCACCTAATTCTCCTCAATGTCAATGAGGTTTCTATTATTGTATTATGTAATTGGGTAGAAGTAAGAATAGTGCTAGCCGGGGAGAGGAAATAGAGTGATTTGTTCTAGGAACAATCTGTGAGATATCCATCCGCATATTGTTATTAATTTATTTTCGCGCCTTATTATGCTTTTAGAATGCATGCTTAAGGGTGTATGATGAGACCTAACAAAGATAATAAATTGGTTGCAAATTTACGCGAAAAACCCTCAATAAAATATTAAGCGTTTTCCTTCTATTGAGTGATTCTTACTCAAGATAAAAGATTGGCACTAGTTTGTTGGCCAAAATCAAGACCTTTTTCCATCGCGGATGTGTTTGAATCATGAAGGCTTTGTTCCATATCGTATGTCTTGTCTAAGTTGTGATTTTTTGCCCTAGGTCAAGATCACTTCTTGTCCATCGACATCGATTACGAAGCTTTCCAAAGTCAATCGGTTCCGCTTAACTGGAATCATTAAGCTTGTTGTGCCAAAGCCAAGGCTTAGTTGATTCAGAGGAAAAAGGTTAGGCAAATATATTGGATATATTAGTATTTATATATTGTATATATGTTTTGGACTTGGAGGTCCACCTACCGGATCTAGGAATTTAATGAGATCCAATTGATCTTAGAGATCTACCTAGTTAAATATCATACAGCTTGTTGGCCAAAATCAAAGTTGCGTGTTATTTAACGGGATCCTAGCCCAGTAGGAAACTAGGTTTCCCGAGCACTCAACAGAGGGTTAGAGGCTCGCCGAAAAATAGTGGGAGGCTAGTATTGAATTTGCAATTTCGTTCAAATACTTAGCTTTACGCGCTTTCAAATTATTTCATCAATTATTTTTTTAGTTGGACTAATATATCATTATTTTTCTTGTAACAGTTAGACTGTACCCATACATCGTTAATCGAATAGTTGGACTATTGCGGTTAAGATGACTGGAAATTTAAGCATTATGGATATTTTCATAGGCGACAATGTCTTTAATGGCACAAACTTTCAGGACTGTGATATGAAACTCAAAATTGTTCAAGGATCTGAGAAGTTACTCAACACTATAGAGCGACCTCTTGGGGCTGAGCCTCGACCTGATCAGTTGCTTGAGCTATAGCTTTGGAAGACTTATAGCGATGATAATGGGACTGCTCAATCAGTAATGCTTGCCGCTATGACTCCGCAATTTCGTCGTCAAAACAAGGGGTTGGATCCCTATGAGATGATGGCGAAGTTGCACGATCTCAATCGATCTAATCTTAGAACGCAAAGATACGAGTTGCAAAAGAAGCTCTTCCGCGCTCGCATGTCAGAGGGTACATCTGTTGAGCATCATGTCTCACAGATGATTGCTAACATTGAGCAGCTCGGACAGATGGGCATAGTCTTCGAGGCTGAGACTTCCGTGGATTTGATCCTACAGTCTCTCCCCGACACTTGGAGTGGGTTCATCATGAACTACAACATGTTGAACCAAGACCAAACTCTTGGAGAGTTGATGTCCATTCTGCGTGAGGCAGAAAAGGAGCTCCTTAAGGGTAAGAAGCACGAGGCGCACTGTGCTTCAACATCTCATACTCCAAGGGCTTGGCCCAAGGCGATTGGAGGTGTTAAAAAGAAGAAGCATAAGAAGAAGGGCAAAGCCAAATCGTCAAAGGGTTCTGGGAAACCCAAGGATAAATCCCAAGATGTATGCTTCCAGTACGGGAAGCGGGGTCACTGGAAGCGTGACTGCTGCGAGTACAAGGCACACATGAAGGAAATCAAAGTTGGCAAGGCACCGGCTTCAGGTATGTTTGTTATATAAATAAACATTTCTACTTCTAGTTTTAAAAATTGGATTTTTGATTCTGGTTGTGGTACTCACATATGTACTGATGGCATGATCTGCAGATTAGCAGGAGACTGGCCTCAGGAGAGATTGACCTCCGTGTTGGTAAAAGGTTTCGAGTTGCCGTTTTGGCCTTGGGCACTTATGTTTTGGAACTGCCCTCGGGGCATGTACTTGAACTTATAAACTGTTATTTTGTACCTAATTTGACTATGAATATTATTTCTGTATCTAAGTTAGCCCGATGTGGGTATACTTTTGTATTTAGAAACATTGGGTGTTTTATGTATAAAAATGATATCGAAATTTACACTGCTGATGCAAATAATGGTCTTTATATTTTGAATATAAATCAATCTCAAACATATAATGTAACAAATAAAAGGCTGAAAGTAAGTAACAAAGATGAAACTTATCGTCTAGGATACATAAACAAGACACGTATATCCACACTTTCGAAGAATGGGTACTTGGACGGATTTGATCCAAATTCATATGACGTCTGCGAATCTTGTTTATTACGCAAGATGCCTAAATCACCTTTTAGCGGTAAATATGCACGTGCCACCGAACTGTTAGCCCTTGTTCATAGTGACGTTTGTGGGCCCAAGTCTAGCCAGGCTAGAGGTGGATATGAATACTTCGTAACTTTATGGATGATGCATCGCTTTTAGGTTATGTGTATCTTATGAGACACAAGTCGGAAAGTTTTGAGAAATTCAAAGTGTTTTGACAAGAAGTATAAAAACAGATCGGCAAAAGTATTAAGACATTACGGTCAGACCGTGGTGGCGAATACTTGAGCAATGAGTTTCTTGATTACTTGAAAGAATATGGTATTCTTTCACATTGGACTCCTCCCGGAACACCGCAATTAAACAGTGTGTCCGAACGGAGAATTGAACTTTGTTAGAGATGGTGAGGTCTGTGATGAGTCGCACAGAGCTACCTATTTCCTTCTGGGGATATGCATTGTACAGTGCAATACTTATTTTGAATAAGGTTCCATCAAAGTCTGTTCAACAGACTCTGTATGAAATATAGAAAGGAAAGAAACCGGGTTTCTCATTCCTGAAGATTTGGGGTTGCTGGGCATACGTCAAACTTTTGTAAGGTACCAAACTAGAACCCAAATCGGATAAATGCCTATTTGTAGGATATCCTGGGGAAACCAAAGGATATTACTTATATCACCCACAAGAGAACAAATTATTTGTTGCTCTACATGTGGTTTTCCTTAAGAAGGAATTCCTAAATGCTTGATACGTGGGAGGAAAGTAGAACTCGATGAAAATCAGAGTGATATTTTTCCTGGCACAGAATCCTTAACAGAACATGAAAAGTCCATCAGGGATGAGACTGTACCACAATCTTCGAATACACAAGGACCGCGTAGGTCTGATCTTACCTAATGTGGATATTAATCTTATTGAGGAAGACGAACCGGCTACATATGAGGAAGCAATACAAGGTATCATCCCCGATTTATGGCAAGATGCCATGAAGTCCGAGATGGATTCCATGTACACCAACTAAGTTTGGACACTAGTTTATGCACCAGACGGCGTAAAGCCTATTGGTTGCAAATGGGTCTTCAAGAAGAAGACTGACATGGATGGCAACGTACAAACATACAAAGCTAGGCTTGTAGTGAAAGGGCATCGTCAAAAGCATGGTGTTGATTACGATGAAACTTTTTCACATGTTCCCATGATTAAATCCATTCGGATACTGCTTGTTATTGCTGCATATTTCGATTACGAGATATGGCAGATGGACGTCAAAACTGTTTTCCTTAACGGAAACCTTTTGGAGGATGTTTATATACAACAGCCTGACGGTTTTGTCGTACCTAGAATTGCAAACAAGGTTTGTAAGTTAAATTGATCCATTTATGGATTGAAGCAAGCAACGCGTTCTTGGAACCAACGTTTTGATGAGTTCATAAAAGAATATGATTTCCTTCAAAATGAGGATGATCCTTGTGTATACAAGAAGGTTAGTGAGAGGGCACTGACATTCATTGTCCTTTACGTTGACGATGTATTGCTAATTGGCAATGACATTCCCATGGTAACATCGGTGAAAGCTTGGCTTTCATTAAAATTATCCATGAAAGATCTGAGAGAAGCAGCCTTTATTCCAGGAATAAAGATCAATCGGGATAGATCTAGAAAGCTGCTTGGACTCTCCTAGAGCACGTACATTGACAAAGTGTTGAAGAGATTCAACATGGATCAGTCTAAGAGGAGCCTGTTGCTAGTGTCACATGGCGTCACTCTATCTAAGGACATGTGTCATAAAACTCATGATGAGAGAGACAACATGAGTTAGATACCGTTCACCTCGGCAGTCGGATCGATCATGTATGCCATGATATGTATGCGACCTGATGTCTCATACGCTTTGAGCATGTGTAGTCGCTATCAGGCCGATCCAGGTGAAGGTCATTGGATGGCGGTTAAGAATATCCTTAAGTATCTTAGACGAACCAATGATGCTTTCTTAATCTATGGAGATGGAGAACTTGAGGTAACTGGGTATACCGACGTAAGTTTCCAAACCGATAAAGACCACTGCAAGTCTCAATCCGGGTACATATTTTGTTTGAATAGCGGAGCAGTAAGCTGGAAATCTTCCAATCAAGAGATACAACATGACAAGGTTGGCTTCTAGCGAAGCGCCATGCCTACCCAATTCTCCAGAAAGATCCTTATAGGAATATGTGATCTATATTAAGCGTAGTATACCGTAGTATTGCAAATTTCGATCCAGTATCAGATGTTCACGTGTTAGGCCTGGGGCTGGAATTGTGTCTGCCCCGTACAAATCACATATCGGATGTCTGGTAACTAGTCTCTATAATCGGATAAACATGACCTAGTCATAATATCTCGATAGCTCGAGCATTTAAGAGAACAAGTTTCGTATCTTATGTGACCATCATCTCCATATGACTGGAGTGATACTTCCGTATTAACATCACACCCAACACACTACGATTCTCAATATACCCAACATTGGCGTACACTAAACCTGTTAAAGCCCTGGACGACCTCAACCAAAGTATATTGATTATCGCAAGTATTAGCGGTGCAAGTCTCAGGTTAAGACCAAATACACATACCCTGATTGCGGACTCCCATAGACATATAGTCATACTACCAATAGGAATCCGCAGGGGTCTATCCAGAGCGAAGCTGTTTCCCGTACCATCGGTAAAACACAACCTTCTATTACACTTGGATGAGTATCATATACCCAAATATATGAGAACTATGCCGTTGTGCCCGCACAACATGCACAAGTGTAATACTAGTCTTTTACGTATTTATCGATGTCCATTCTCGATAATACTTTGACTAGGGATATTTCAAGATTTATCCTTCATGGACTGATACTGTCTCATATCATTCTCCGTCCAGGAACAAATCATAGAGATCTCATATCATTTATATATCTAGGTGATCTAATCACAAATGATAAGAATGCAATCTCCTTTGTCACATAGTTAATTTGTACAACAACACCGTGATCTGTACAAATAGTGACGCTATGGGTCATAATTGTCCAACAATAAGAAGCGCAAGGCGCATCTTATTTCGACATTCTAGAAGGCCAAGGCTTTGTCGAAGGCTTCTGGAGTGTGGAAAAGGGCAAAGGCAAAATCATTATAATCTTCTAGGAAGATAAAAGACATATCCCAAAATGTCTGGCTAAACTGTGGCAAACAGGATCGCGGAAGCGTGACTGCCGTTTGGACAAGGCAGATATGAAGGAATTGAAGAGGGGCAAGGCTTCGGCTTCAATAATATTTGTCATAAACATGTTCGCAACTAGTATTAAAATTGGATTTTAGATACTGGATGTGGTAAATAAATATGTACTGGTGTGTAGAATCTGCTGAGAACAGGATACTGACCTCAGTTGAGATTAATCTGCAAATTGGAAACGGGATGAAAGTCGTTGTTTTAACCGTAGATACCTAAGTTTAGGAACCATCTTTTGGGTGTGTACTTAAATTAGGAAACTGTTACAATGTAACTAGTTTTACTCGGAACATTATCTCTATATCAGGGTTTAACCCGTTGCGGGTATACCTTTATATTCTAGAACACTAAATTGTTTTATTATATAAAGATTGTATTGTGATAAACACATTAGAAGTGAATAACAGTATTTATATTTTGAGTATAAATCAATCTCACACATATGACATGACAAAAAAATAGCTCAAACTGATTTAATCAGTTGAAACTTAATTGTGGCATCGTTGTCTGGGACACAATTTAAACAAGACTCGTATATCCACAGTTTTGAAGAGTGGGTACTAGGACAAATTTTATTCCATTCAAATAATGTCTACGAATCTAGTTTACTGGGCAAGGTGCCTAAAACACTTTTACTTGGTAAAAGTGCAAATGCCACCGATCTGTTAGCCCTTGTTCATAGTCACGTAGGTGGGCCCATTTCTAGCTAGGCTAGAGGTGGATATGAATATTTCGTGACCTTTAGGGATATGGCATCGCGTTATGGTTATGTGTTTCTTATGAAACATAAATCGGAAACTTTTACAGTTTCGACACGAAATAGACAAACAGATCGGCTATAGTATAAAACCAACACGGTAAAACCATGATGAAAATACATAAGCAATAAGTTTCTTAAATACTTGAAAGAGTGTAGTATTCTTTCAAAGAGGACTCCTCCCGGAACACGTCAATTTGACGGTGTGTCCGAACGGATAAACCAAATTTTGTTAGATATTATAAGGTTAATCATGAGTCGCTCTGAGCTACATTTTCCTTCAACGTACTAAGCTAGGCTTATAGCGAAAAGGTATCGTTATCAACATTGTGTCGATTAGGACGAAACCTTTTACTTGTTGCCACAGTAAAGCCATTTGGATAATTCTTGTTGTTGCTGCATGTTTCATTTATGAAATGTGGCAGCTGAATGCCAAAACCGCTTTCCTTAACGGAAACCTTTTGGAGGATGTTTACAACATCCTGACGGTTTTATCGTACCAAAACAAGCAAACAAGGTTTGCAGGTTATTCGATCCATGGATGGATTGAAGCAAACATTGCGTTCTTGGAATTATAGTTTTGATTTAATCATAATGGTCTATGGTTTAATTCAAAAATGAAAATGATTCTTGTGTATATAAAGAGGTTATTGGGAGTGCACTAACAATGAATTTCCTAAGTAATGATGACATATCATTTCTTGGAAATGATATTCCCATAAATATAATTCGGGGAAAGTTTGGCTTTCATGAAAATTCACCATAGAATTATTGGGAGAAACAACCTTTATTCTAGGAATAAAGATCTACTGGGATAGATTTAAAGTTGTTTATACTCTCTGAGAACTCGTACATTGAAAAATGTACGCGACATGGTGTCTCATACGCTTTGAGCATATGAAGTGACAATCGGGCCAATCCAAGTGATAGTTACTGGATTGATGGTAAAAACATCCTTTAGTATCTTAGAGATCTAAAGATGTTGTCTTAAACTATGGAGAAAGAGAACTTGAAGTGACTGGGTTCACTGCTGCAAGTTTCCAAACCGACAAAAATGACTATAAGTCTTAACAACGGTACTATATAGTTTGAATAATGGAACAGTGAGCTGGAAATCTTCCAAGCAAGATATTATTACCGAATAAATAGCTGAGGTTTATTGCTAGAGCTGAGGCAGCAATAGAAGCCATTTGTGTCGATAATAAATCTAATTAGATTAGATATAATTCTGTTAGCAGCTGAGCTAGGCCACAACGCAGGCTAAATAATTAATGGTCTCATCAACGATCCATAAATATACTTCGATATTCATATGATTCATTCGGATCATACATTGTGGCGATGTCATAATCGAATAAATCACATCAGAATCGTAGTGTGTTGGGTGTGATGTCAAGACGGAAGTATCACTCCAGTCATAGTGGAGATGATGGTCATGTAGGATACGGAACTGGTTCTCTTATGTACTGCAGTCATTGGGATAAAATGACTAGGTCATGTTTATCCAATTATAGAGACTAGTTACCAGAGATCTGATATGTGCTTCGTACGGGGCAGACATAATTCCAGCCCTAGGCCTAGCAAGTGACATCCGATACTGGATCGAAATACGCAATACTATGTATACTACGCCTGATATAGATCACATATTCTTGTAAGGATATTTCTGGAGAATTGGGTTGGCATGGCGCTTTGCTAGAAGCCAACCTTGTCTTGTAAATCGGTAAAAACGTAGTACTAGTTACGTACTTGTTCGGATAGTCCGTCGACCGGATTTACTACCAACATATCTGGGGATCTCATGGGTCGCTTCCTGAAGATTCACCGAAGACGTATGATTCGCACTTTAATTAATCTGGGATTAATTAGATGGGAGAGAAAATTAATCTGTGAATAATTACAGAGATATTTTATATGGGATAAAATATTTATTAAAGGAGAGAAAACGATTAATTTGGAATTAATCGATAAATTAATATATTCGATATATTAAATGAAATTCAATTTCAACGCGGAATTAAATTTATAATTTAATTCGGGCCAACGAGTTAATTTAGAATTAATTCGTTAGCGACGTGAATAGTGATTTTCTTAGGCATAAATATTTAATTGCGTCGCAACGGAAAATTCGTGAATTTGGAATTAGCGAATACGAGCCCGGAAGTGTTTGCTAGTGCACTCGCATTTCGAATTCAAGTGCGGCCCGCAAGTCACATCAAGCGTCAAACCACTAGTCACATCAAGCGTCAAAGCATTAGTCACTTTCAGTGATGTGACAACTTGTCACTTGATTGATTGATGGTAGTTGATGGAAGTGGTTGGCATAATTGCCATTTGACTATTTGTTTGCAATTTTATGTATATGATTTTTGGAAAATCATTTACCAATTTGATGTAAAAAAAATAACATTCTCTCTCTCACGCCCAAATGGTCTATTTTTTCTTCTGGTTTTTGGCTCACTACCGAGAGCAAGGAAAAGCAAACATGATGATTTTGTTGCAAAATCAAGAGTGCTAGCACACAATGGAGTCATCCTAAGGTGTTAGGGAAACCCACTTGTGAGCAAGGAATCAACACAAAGCTTGGAGCTTGATGGAGATCACCATTGCCTAAAATTTGGAGCCCAAAATTCAGCTCACTGTCGAATGCACCTTGGAGAAGGACTTGAAGTTTTTGTGTTCATCGCATCGCTCAATCGATCGATGTAAGTATTCCGCAACTCCTTGAATGTATTAGCATGTTGTTTCATTGCTTTAATCGATCCTCGGGACCGTAGAAACTCCATCATGCGAGGCCACTCCGATTTTGAATCAAGTGCGACCACAAGTCACATCACATGTTACTTTAGTGATGGATTTCAATTCACCTTTTTGGTGAGTGACAACTAGTCATTATTCATGATGGAGGTGGTTGTGAGCCTTTAATGCATTTTTGGCTCTAAAATTTGGTTTGACGTTTTGAAAGCATATACCAAAATTTGGTAAAGAAATTTTTATTATTGTTTTTAGAAAAAAATTACCAAAACAAAGAAATCTCTCTCTCTCCCAATTAGGCCAAAACCGTGAGCCTTATGAACAAGAAGCAAAAATTATTTTTCTTCTTCACTTGCTAGCACACTTCAAGAATCAAACAAGGTGATTGGGAAACCATCACAAGAGCTTGGAATCCTTACAAAGCTTGGAGCTTATTCATCTTCTTCAAAGAACCTCCTTGGCCGAAACTTCAAAAGATTAACAATGGAGGAAATTTGTCTTCAACACATCTCAAATTTTATGTCATTTGGAATGACTTTTACCAAATTGTTTTTTTGGTAATAGGTAATTGATTTTTAGAAAACAATTACACACAACACAAGTAACAAAAACACATTCTCTCTTCATCTATTTGGCCTTGGGCCGAATCACTTCCCACTTTTCTCTCCATTATGGCGTGAACCTAGGGTTCACATTTCTTGATTTTTGATTCAAAAATCTTAAGTGCTAGCACACAAATTGGGTCATTCAAAGGTGTTAGGGAAACCTATACAAGATTTTGGAATTCTAAGTTCAAGTTTGGAGCTAAACCATTGATACAAGAGGAGCTTGGAGCACAACTCAAATGAGCAAAAATTTTATTATCTCTACATCCAATTGTCGATCAAATTGAGTATCTTTTCCGCAACTTACTTTGTTAATCCACAGAAATTTTATGCTTATTAGATCTTTGGCATTGTTCATAGAGTACCCAACAATGATATCAGAGCCTATTTAAGCATGAAATTGAATCAGGGTTCTTAATCTTGAATTTGGGTATTTTTGATTTGAGCATGATTTAATCAAATTGTTTGTTTGAGTATGCTTAGATAATGATAACTTAGAGTTATGCATGATCAATTTTATGAAAAAATAATTGGATTAATTTTCCCCAAATTACTAGGCTTGGCCGAATGTAAAGAACTCTTGTAGCTTTTGGTGTTTTTTGATTTTAAGCCATTGGATGTGTTTAGAATGTTTGGATATATTGATTTATGATTTATTGGATTGAAATCAAAATCGGATATAAAAATCACATGATTGCCGTAAGCCTTGGAGAGCACGTTGGATTGATTTTGCTTCAATTTGTGTTGGACATAAGTTGATTAAATAAAGCATGATTAATTATGTAAATTGGAATTTTGGAAATGTTAATTTAAAATAATTAATTATAGCTAATACACTTTAATTAAATAAATTTTTATATTGGGAAGTTTAGAATTTAATTAATTAGGCTTAATTTCGAATTGGGCTAAAATTGTTGTATTTGGGCTTAATGGGCTTGGTTGTGCCAAGTTTGGTTTAGGATAATTGGTTGGATCCAATTGGGCCTAAAACCATTTCCATAAAGTCCAAATATGATAATTGGGCCTTTAAAATTTAATTGGGCCTTATGGGTCGAAATTAATTTTATGGAAAATAGGGTGATTCCTTTCTTGGGCCTTGGCATTTGGGTTTGACCCATATTGGCAAAACCCATGCCTTAAGAAATTAATTGAAAGCCTATTAGACTTTAATTAAATTGACATTGGATGTTAATTGGGCTTTGAGACCCATAAAGATTGGATTTGGAATCCAAGTCTAAAAGGAACATTTAAAGTGTAATGATTTAATTTCTAATTAAATAAGAATTAGTATTGAATACAAATTAAATCCTATTTAAAATTGTAGTTCGATATAATTCAAGAATATGCACTTTGAGTACTTATTCTTAAACGAGTTGGACTCGCGCAAATCAAATCGTTGTTTGAACATTAGATGGTCATTAATCAAAGATTAATTAATTGGATTAGATTGATTGATAACATGTTTTATGTTAATACATGTATGTATTGTATGAATAATGTATATCAGATGGATATTAGATGGGTGAGGGAAATTTTGGAAATTGTTGTAATAAATTTAGAATTTATTAAATTGGACCTGCATGTCCAGCCTTTATCTCTTGACTCTTTGTAATTCTCTTCTCACCAATTCCCCTTAATGTAAATGAGGTTTCTTTAGAAGTATTATATAATTGGGTAGAATTTAGAATTGTGCTAGCCGGGGAGAGGAAATGGAGTGATTTGTTCTAGGAACAATTTATGAGATATCCATCTGCATATCATTATTAATTTATTTATAGCGCCTTATTATGCTTTTAGAATGCATGTTTAAGGGTGTATGATGAGACCTAATCAAAGATAATAAAGTGGTTGCCAATTTACGCGAAAAACCCTCAATCAATTATTAAGCGTTTTTCCTTCCATTGAGTGATTCTCTCTCAAGATCCAAGATTGGCACTGGTTTGTTGGCCAAAGTGAAGACCTTTGTTCATCGCGGATGTGTTTGAATCATGAAGGCTTTCTTCCATATCATACGCCTTAGGCAAGTTGTGATTTGTTGGCCAAAGTCAAGGTCACTTCTTGTTCATCGGCCTTGATTACGAAGCTTTCCCACTGTCAATGTGTCACGCTTAAATGGTTTCATTAAGCTTGTTGAGCCAAATCCAAGTCTTAGTTGATATATAGGAAAAAAGGTTAGGCAATATATCAGATATATTGCCATATATAGGATATATGTTTCGGACTTGGAAGTACACCTACTAGATCTAGGAATTGGATTGGATCCAATTGATCTTAGATATCTACCTAGTTAAGTTTCATACAACTTGCTGGCCAAAGTCAAGGTTGTGTGTTATTTAACGGGATCCTAGCCCACTATGAATCTAGGTTTCCCAAGTACTCAACAGATGGTTAGAGGCTCGTCGAAAAATAATAGGAGGCAAGTATTAAATTTGTAATTTCGTTTAGATACTTGCAAATACGCGCTCATTTCATTTTTTGTCATTATTTAAATATAAATATATTAGTTGGACTAAAATTCAATTGTTGTTTTAATTAAACAATTGGACTGTATTCAAACTACTTCATTTATAGTTGATTTATAAATTGGATTCTAGTAATCAATATATTTGAATTAAACCAATCAAATAGTAGTTTATTATATAGTTAGACTATAGAAATCATTATATTCGTTTGTACCTGAAATCGTTGATTGGATAGTTGGACTATTGGAATTAAGATAACTGAAAGATTAGAGTTTAAAACATAATCCTGTGTGAAAATCTCTTTAAGAGGCTTCAATTTTCAGATTAGGAATAAAATCTCAGGATAGTCCTGAGAACCGAGAAGTTACCTTATTTAATAGAGTGACATCTCGGGCCTGAGCCCGGAGTTGAGCAAATAGTGGAGCATGAGCTTTAGAAAACTAATAGTGATGATAACTTTAGTGCTCAATCTGTTATGTTTGCTGCAAAGACTCCTTAATTTCTTCGTCAGAACTAAGGATTAGATCCTTATAGTATGATATTGAAATTGAAGGATCTTCATTGATATATTCTTAGACCTAAGAAGTACTAATTGCTAAAGAAATTTCATAGAGAGTTAATGGCTATGCTCAAGAAGACAGAGCCGGAGCTTGCAAAAATGGAAGAAGTGCAATGCGCATCTTACTTCAACATCCCAGAAGGTCAAGGCTTGGCCGAAGGCTTTTAGGGATATGAAAAATGAGCAAAGGCAAAATCATCATAGTCTTCTAGGAAGACAAATGACATATGCCAAGATGTCTGCCTAAACTGTGGCAAACGGGGTCACTGAAAGCGTGACTGCCGTATGGACAACGGAAAACATGAAGAAAGTGAAGACAGACAGGGCTCTGACTTCATATATGTTTGTTATAAACATGTCCACTACTAGTTTTAAAATTGGATTTTGTTTCTGGATGTGGTATGTACATATGTACTGATGTGCGGGATCTGCTAATTAGTAGGAGACTAACTTCAGATGAGATCGATATGTGAATCGAAAACGGGACGAGAGTCGCTGTTTTAATCGTAGTAACCTAAATTTTGGAACTGCCATTTAGGCATGTACTTAAATTAGGAAACTGTTATAATGTACCTAGTTTGACTAGAAACATTATCTCTATATCTAGTATAACCCATTGCGGGTATACCTTTATATTCTAGAAACTAAGTGTTTTAGTTTATAAAGATGATATTGAGATAAACACATTAGATGTGAATAACAATATTTATATTTTGAATATAAATTAATCTCATACATATGGCATGACAAACAAATAGCGCAAACTGAATTAATCAGATGAGACTTATTTGTGGCATTGTTGTCTGGGACACATTAACAAGACTCGTATATCCACACTTTTGAAGAGTGGGTACTATGATGGATTTGATTCTAATTCAAATGATGTCTACTAATCTAGTTTGTTAGGCAAAGTGCCTAAAACACATTTTACTTGGTAAAAGTGCAAGTGCCACCGATCTGTTAGCCCTCGTTCATAGTGACGTAAGTGGACCCATGTCTAGCTAGGCTAGAAGAGGATAAGAATACTTCGTAACCTTTATGGATGTGGCATCACGTTACGGTTATGTGTATCTTATGAAACACAAGTGAGAAACTTTTAAGTAAATTCAAAGAGTTTCGACACGAAGTAAGAAAACAGACCGGTAAAAGTATTAAAAATATTACGGTTGGACCACAGTGTAAAATACTTAAACATATGAGTTTCAAGATTACTTGAAAGAGAATGGTATTCTTTCACAGTGGACTCCTCCCGGGACACCTCAATTTGATGGTGTGTCCGAACTGAGAAACCGAACTTTGTCGGACATAGTAAGGGATGCTGAGCATATAATTGAAAGTTTGGATGATACCAAACTAGAACCCAAATCGGATAAGTGCCTAATTTGTAGGTTGTCCTAAGGAAACCAAAGTATAGTACTTATACAACTCACAAGAGAACAATATAATTGTTTCTCTCCATGCGGTTTTCCTAAGAGGAATTCCTATATGTAGTGGTAAGTGGGAAGAAATTAGAACTCGATGAAAATCAGAGTAATACTATTCCTGTCAAAGAATCCTTAACGGAACATGAACAATTCATCAGGGATGAGACTGTACCACAATCTTCGAATACACAAGAACCGCGTAGGTCAGAGAGAGTAACAAAACAACCTGCGAGGTATGGGTTTCTGATCTCACCTTTTGTAGACATAAGTCTTATTGAGGGTACTGAACCGACTACGTATGAGGAAGTGATACAAGGTATCGACTCCTTTTATGGCAAAGTACCATGAAGTCTGAAATGGATAACATGTGTACAACCAAGTTTGGACACTAGTTGATGTACCAGATGGCATTGTGCCTGTTGGTACTAAACGAGTCTTCAAGGAAGACATACATGAAATATGGCAACATACAAATGTACACAACTAGTCTTTTACATAAATGGTATCGACAATGACATATTGTCGACTACGACGAAACATTTTGACATGTTGCCATGATTAAATCCATTCGGATAATGCTTGCTAATGCTGCATATTTCATTTATGAAATATGGCATATGGACGTCAAAATCTCTTTCCTTAAACAGAAACCTTTTGGAGGATGTTTATAAACATCCTGATGGTTTTGTCGTACCGAAACATGCAAACAAGGTTTGCAAGTTAAATCGATCCATTTATGGATTGATGCAAGCATTACGTTCTTGGAACTAACGTTTTGATAAGATCATAATGATATATGATTTAATTCAAAATGAATATAATTTTTGTGTATATAAGAAGGTTAGTGGGAGCGCACTGACAATGATTGTTGTAGGCACTGCATTTTTGCATATTAGTCCCGATGATGAGTCTCACATAGAGACACTACCTCTTTAATTGTGGAAGCCGCGGGAAACGGACGTCGGAAGGGAAGAGTCAAGAATTGACAGTTTTTGTTGGATTTAATTCGCTGGATTAGCTTCGGGTTCACTTACTGGACCTCTGTTTCTAAACACATCCTTAGCCCAAACCCCCGCAAGACACACACCAAGCCCACACATCACCAAACCATACACCAAGCCACCAATCTGAGCCAAGCCCACGCCCAAATCACTCTAAGCCACGCCCACTCACCATCCAAATTAACAAAAACACATATTAAACCACATGCATAAATCAAGCCAAATCCCCTTCCAAAATTAGAAAAATCTCATCAAATACTTTCCTAATCCACTTAAATTACATTCCTTAATTAAAAGATACAAATCAAATCATATCCCTAACTAAAAGAGAAGAAATCAAATTAAATCAAATCACTTCCCTAATTAAAAGAATTTTCCTTATCACACACTAATTAAAAATATCTCCAATAAATACACAAATCCTTTCCCTATTCGCACAAGGTAAACCCCGACCCTTTGCCTATAAAAAGAAGCCTAAACCAAACCTTGAAACCCCTAGCTCATTCTCACAAAAACACAAAAATAATTGACCACGCAACCCCCTTTCTCTCTCTACTCATCCTCACTCTCTCGCTCAGCTCTCTCTCTAAACCTCCCACGGCAGCTCACCTAAACACACATAAGATATAAACAGACCACTCGCCCGGGCATCACACAAACCAGCACATTCACGGCTCACCAATACCATGCACACGTAAAGCAAACCTAAACTGCCACTCGCTCACATCATCTCTCCTCATAGCAGCCCCTTCATCACGTCCTAATAAGCCCCTCAGCCAATTCCATTCACGACCAAAGCAACATCATCTCTCCTCATAACGGCCCATTCATCACGCCGTAATAACCCCCATGCACCCTTGTTTCACGCCATTAGCCACCCACAACAAACCTTTGTTTCACGTCATTAGCTACCCTCACATACTACCCTTGTTTCAACGCATAAAACCCTCACACATGCACCATTGTTTCACGTCATTAGCTACCCTCACAAAACAGCCCCAACTCACGTATAAGCCTCCAAAAACTGCCCATATTTCATGCCACAAATAGGCCTTTCAAGACCCATTGATTCACGCATAATAATAGCCCTGCATTGCCCTCAATTCATGCAAATAAACTCTCCAAACTACCTCAGTTCATGCCCACAAACTATCATGAAACTGTAACTAAACTGCACCAAATCAGCCTCTGACCTGTACCCCTGAAACAACCCCTGAGATTGCCCCTGTAACCACCAAAAATACCATTGAAAATACCCCTGAAACAACCCCTGACCTGAAACAGCCCCTGAAACACTGCCCCTGACTATCGAAAATAACAGTAAAACAAAGTAAAAACAGCAGGCCAAAGAGCGAAAGAGCAAAGAAAAACGTTGAACCAGTGAACCGGAGGAGTTGCAGAGCATCAACCCTTCCGACGTCCGCGTAACACACTTCCAAAAGATGACTTCACAGGTTAGACCTGAGGGCACCCTTTTATTTATTATCCTTTAATTTTTTTTATTACTTTATTTCGCATGAGTATTGTGGATTGGTGGATGATGTGATTTCCGGATGAACGGAATGTGTGTTATCTCTTGCGGTATATCGGATGGAACCCGGACGTAAATTTTGTAGCCGAATCCGAATGGACGGTATTACGGTTTGCACTCAGGATACAATGCCACGTACTACTTGAAAGATTCACATGTTTCGTTTCATCCAACCTTGTGTTCGAGCATGATTAGGTCGTTAGTATGTTATTTATTTCTTCAGCATGATTTAGCTGTTAGTACGTTATTTCTTTATGCATGATTTAGTTACTTTCTTTCGCAATAGAAATTTAATTTATGTTTATGTTTAGGTTGTTATTTATTTTTCGTGTTTGATAATTCAACATGCTCATGAGATTATTATGTGATATCGTATGTTTTCTGTTATGATGACTTACTTTTAAAGCATGCACACTTAGCTATAGGATTTATTTTAATGAATGCGAACTAGATCTAAGTTATTCTTGAATACATATACTACGTAGATTCGATTAATTTATTGCACAAATCATTTCATTACAAGTGGCATAAGTAAGGGACCATTCTGAACCCAACGGTTTGAGGTCTTCCCCTGAGAGGGGTGAGTGTGGCCTTAAATCATATTTTCCCGGTTCACACCGAGTGGCGACTCCATTATTCTCCGGTTTAGTCCTCTGCGGGCTACTCTGTACTCCCACATGCGTCATCAAGTTCTGTGTCGTACAATTGGCCTATATAATGATGACATATCATTTATTTGAAATGGCATTTCCATAATACAATCGGTGAAAGCTTGGCTTCATGAAAATTCTCCATAGAATACTTGGGAGATGCAACCTTTATTCTAGGAATAATGATCTACTGGGATAGATCTAAAAGTTGTTGGTACTCTCCGAGAACTCGTACATTGAAAAGATGTACGTGACTTGGTATCTCATAGGCTTTGAGCATATGGAGTCACAATTAGGCCAATCCAGATGATGGTCACTGGATTGATGTTAAGAACATCCTTAAGTATCTTAGATGAACTAAAGATGCTTTCTTAAGCTATGGAGAATGAGAACTTGAAGTGACTGGGTTCACCGTTGCATGTTTCCTAACCGAAAAAAATGACTATAAGTCGTAATAAGGGTACTATATAGTTTTCATAACGGAATAGTGAGCACGAAATATTCCAAGCAAGATACTGTTATCGAATAAACAATAAAAGCGGAATATTGATGCAGCTAAGGCGGCAAAAGAAGCAATTTTGGATCTATAAAATTCATAATTAGATTAGGATTAGCTGAGCTAGGCTACAGTACAGGCTAAGGAACCGTGGTCTCATCAACGATCCAAATATATACTTCAACTATTTCATCTGATTCGTCAGATCATACATCGTGGCGATGTGATGATCGAATAAATCGCATCAGATGATAACCTTGCAAATCCGCTGACGAAAACTGTTTCTCAGCAGAAGTTTGAACGACCAGTACATACTTCATGTGTATGACACTTGAGTGATTGGCGACTGGCCAAGTGGGAGATTGTTGGACAATAATGACCCATAACATCAATATTTGTACAGAGCATGGTGTGTTGGACAAAATGACCCATAGCGTCACTATTTGCACAGATCATTGTGTTGTTGTAGCAAATTAACTATGTGACAAGGAAATTGCACTCTCATCATTTGTGATTAGATCACCATAGATATATAAATGAAGAGAGGTCCCTATGATTAATTCCTGGACTGAGAATGATATGAGACAGTATCAGTCCCCGAAGGTTTAATCATTAAATATCCCTAGCCGGAGTATTATCGAGACTGGAAATTGATAATGCGGAATAGGCTAGTATTGTAATTATGTGCGTTGTGAGGGCACAACGGCATAGTTCTAATATATATAAGTATCAGATACTTATGCAAGTGCGATAGGAGGTCATGTTTCACCGATGGTACGGGAAACAGCTTCGCTCTGGATAGACCCCTCGGAATCCCATTGGTATTATGACTATGTGTCTATGGGAGGCCGAAATCAAGGTAGGTGTGTATAGTCTTAACCTGAGACTTACAACGCTAATACTTGCGATAATCGGTAGACTTTGGTCTTGGTGGTACAGGGCTTTAACCGGTTCTGCGTACACCACTTCTGGGTTTATCAGAGAGTCGTAGTGTATTGGGTGTGATGTCAAGACGGAAGTATCACTCCAGTCATAGTGGAGATGATGTCACGCAAGATACGGTATTAGTGCTCGTTAGTGCTGGCCGGCCATCGGGATATTATGACAAGGTCATGTATATCCGATTATAGAGACTAGTTACCAGACATCCGACATGTGCTTCGGACGGGGCAGACACTTATCCAGCCCCAGCCCTAGCACGTGACTATCCGATACTGGGCTGATATACGCAATACTACGGTATACTACGCTTGATACAGATCTATATATTCCTGTAAGAATATTTCTGGAGAATTGGGTAGGCATGGCACTTTGCTAGAAGCCAACCTTGTCTTGTAAATCGGTATAAATGTAGTACGAGGTACTTACGTGTTCAGATAGTCCGACGACCGTATTTACTGCCAACATATCCGGAGATCTCATGGGTCGCTTCCCAAAGATTCACCGATGATGTATGACTCGCACTATGATTAATCTGGGATTAATTAGTAAAGAGAGAAGATTAATTTCTAGAGATAGAAAATTAATCTGGGATTAATTACAGAGATATTTTATCTCGGATAAAGTATCGTTAAAGAGAGAGAACGATTAATTTGGAATTAATCGATAAATTAATATATTTGATATATTAAACGAAATTGGATTTCAACGCGGAATTAAAATTAGATTTTAATTCGGGCGAACGAATTAATTTAGAATTAATTCATTATCGACGTAAATAGTGATTTCGCTAGGCGTAATCATTTAATTACGACGCAACAGAAAATTCGTTAATTTGGAATTAGCGAACCCGAGCCCGAGATTGTTTGCGAGCGCATTCGCATTTCGAATGCGAGTACGGCACGCAAGTCAAATCAAGCGTCAAATCGCAAGTCACATCAAACGTCAAATCACATGTCACTTTGAGTGATGTGACATTTGAGTGATTGATATAAGTTGATTTGTGGTGATTGACAAGCATTTAATGCTTTGTTTTTTGAAATAGAAAAAAAAGGTAAATGGTTTATTATATATTTTGGAAATTATATAAACCCTTTTACAATTTTTTATTTGGTAACTCATTCTCTCTCTCATTTTACGTTTTTAGGCTTTTGGAGCCAAAACCTTCATCTCTCTCTCACGGTCTCCATTACCGTTTTCTTCATCTTTTCTTCTGGTTTGACCGAGCAAATGGAGAAGCTTTTGGATCTTGTTACAAGATCTAGGTGCTAGCACACACCTTGGGTTATATTATGGTGATAGGGAAACGAATTTATGAGCTTGGAATCCATTTTTGGAGCTTGAAGAGTGGAGCTTCAATGGAGGTCTTCAATGGCCGATTTTGGAGGAGCCACCACAGCCCAAAATCGAGCAGTCCCTGCTGTTCAAGGAGGCCAAACCGAGCTTCAACAAGGAGGAAAATGGTCTTGTTCTTCTTCGCAACAAAACCGATCTATGTGAGTTATGTATTCCGCCTTACTCCTTTGTGTATTCATGCGAATTTTGTGCTTGATTTCATGATCTTGGGACCTATATTAGAAACTCAACAATGGTATCTTGAGCTTTGATCAAGCATGAAAAAGTTAGGGTTAAAATTGGGTAAACTCGATTTAGGCATGATTTGGTTGAATTGTTTGATGAAGTATGCTTGAATGAGGTTGAATTGAAGTTGTGTATGATCAATTTCATGAAATTGGATTGGATTCAATTTTCCCTAAATTTTGGGCATGAAAAATTGGGTAAAATCAATTGAAGCATGATTTGATTAAATTGATTGATTAAGTATGCTTAAATGTTGTTGAATTAATGATTGATTGGATCAATTTGAAGAAATTATGTTTGGAACAAATTTCCCCAATTTTTTATGTTGGCATAAAGTGACAAATTTGGGTAAACTTGATTTTGAGCATATTTTTTGAAATTGGATGAATGAGAATGCTTAAAGTATGTTTAATTTAAGATTTATTGGATCAATTTGTTGAAATTGTGTTTGGAACAAATTTCCCCAAATTGCTTATGTTGGCCGAAATTAAAGAACCCTAAATTTCTTGGTGATTTTGTTTGTTTGATCATTGGATGACTAAAAACAATTGGGTAATGTTGTTTTGAAGTTCAAATTGATTGAATTTTGATTTGGAACATTTTTCCCAAATTAAAGTGACTTGGCCGAATTCAATTGAATTTGAAATTCATTGTGTTTTTTGATTTTAATTCATTGGATGAATTGAATTGATTTGGGAAATGATGATTGTGGATTCGATTGAATTGAATTTTAAAATTTGGAATATTAAAATTGAATTAATGGGCTTTTATGTTTAATTGGGCCTTATGGGCTTGAAATTGATTTTATGGCACTTAAGGGTGATTCCTTATTTGGGCTTGGTAATTGGGTTTGACCCACATTGACCAAAGCCCAAGCCTTGATAAATCAATTGAAAGCCCATCGGACTTTAATTAAACACACATTGGATGTTAGTTGGGCTTGGAGACCCAATTAGATAAGATTTAGAATCTAATCTATAAAAGCACATTAAAAGTGTAAACATTTAATTTGGAATTAAATAAATTGAATTAGTATTGAATACGACTTAAATTGGATTTAACGGGTAGTTCGATATAATTCGTGAATTCGTATCTTATGTACTTATTCTCAAACGAGTTGGACTCGCGCAAAATCAAACCATTGTTTGAACATTGGATGATCACTTAAACAAAGACTAATTAATTGGATTTGATTGGTTGTATAGCATGTCTTGAATGAATATACATGTATGTGATGAATGAATAGTGTATAGCGGATGGATATTAGAAGGGAAAGGGTAATTTTAGAAATTATTGTAAATTTAGAATTTATAAATTGGACCTGCGTGTCCAGCCTTATCTCTTTTATCTCTTTGTATTCTCTTCTCACCTAATTCCCCTCAATGTAAATGAGGTTTTTCTTATTGTATTATGTAATTGGGTAGAAGTAGAATATTGCTAGCAGGGAGTGATTTGTTCTAGGAACAAGTTGTTTTATATATCCATCCGTATATCACTATTAATTTACTTTATGCACTTTATGATGTTTTAGAAGCATGCTTAAGGGTGTATGATGATGAGACCTAACAAAGATAAAAAATTGGTTGCCAATTACGCAAAATCCCTCAATTTATATTAAGCAATTATCCTTCCATTGAATGATTCTTATTCAAGATCCAAAATTGGCATTGGTTTGTTGGCCAAAGTCAAGACCTTTGTCAATTGAGGATGTACTTGAATCATGGGAGTTGTTCCACATCGGTGTCTTGTCCAAGTTGTGATTTGTTGGCCAAAGTCAAGATCACTTCTTGTCCAATGACATTGATTACGAAACTTTCCTTGTCAATGGGTCTCGCTTAACGGGAATCATTAGGTTTGTTGTGCCAAAGCCAATGCCTAGATGATTCGGAGGATATGGTTAGGAAAATGTATTAGATACATTGACATAAGTAATATACATATGTTTTGGATTTGGATGTCCACCTAACCGGATCTAGGAATTGGATTGGATCCAATTGATCTTTGAGATCTACCTAGTTAAATAGCATACAATTTGTTGGTCAAAGTCAAGATTGTGTGTTATTTAACGGGATCCTAACCCACTAGGAAATAGGATTTCCCGAGTTCTCAACAGAGGGTTAGAGACTTGATGAAAATAGTGGGAGGCTAGTATTGAATTTGCAATTTCGTTCAGATACTTAGCCTTACGCGTCTTTCAAATTTATTTCGTCTATTTATTAAAAATTAGTTAGACTAATACATTGTTTTTTTTTTGACAGTTTGACTGTACCCATTTTATCGTTAACTAGATAGTTGGACTATCGTAGTTGAGATGGCTAGCAAGGGAAATGTCCGAGACATCATCATTGGTGACAATGTCTTTAAGGGCACAAACTTCGCTGATTGGGAAATGAACCTAAGGATAGTCCTTGGGGCTGAGAGGATGCTGTACACTATACAGATACCTCTCCCGCCTAAGCCCACTGACCCACTTAAGCTGGAGTTATGGAAAACTCACAGAGATGATTGTGACACAGCTCAGGCTATTATGTTAGCTTCGATGACTCAGCACTTTCGTCGCCAGAATAGGGACTTGGATCCTTACAATATGT